>OY757261.1:5088355-5269231 GCA_963584085.1 Pyrausta aurata
AAAACGGGGCCGGGGCGGGACGGGGCTGGGGGCAAAACGAAGTTCGCTGGGACCGCTAGTGTCTATATATGAATAAACAGTAATGGGTACTAGTACTAACTACGCCTCTTCTCGTCACGCCTGTCGTATTTTGAAATAGGAATCGAATTCATATATTTTTACCACAGCTAAATTAAAATAAATTAAAGTAAGTAATCTACACACGTCGTAGGTGTATTAATAACACACTCACGTTAGCTAAGGACTGTAATAATTACCTACGCACGGGCAGAAATGTTTTCGTATCTCATTTTCCCATTTATTATAGAAGGGTACACATAACACCCTCAGCGCTGCGTGATTGCCTCAAGGGAAATGCTACACAATAAGTATTTCGTTTAATTGTTATTAAATTGTAGATAAAATAATACCATACAAGTCAATCATATATTCAAAATAGTTTGCTTTGATTAGTGTTTGAAATATCAAGCATTTACTTAGAGGTAAAAATGTAATAATTAAGCGTCATTAAAATTTCATGCGAAAAAAATCATCAATAAGCATCTGCAATCGAACTGCGATAATACTAAACTAAACTAAGTACTAAGTAAACTAAGTACTAAGCATTTTCTAAAATTGCCAGTAGCCTTTTTAAATATTGCTGAAACTTTATTACTTTGTGCTGAAAGCTGGGATCGTTATAACGCTATTATAACAACAAAAACCCATTACTGTTACTCAATATACAGACTCTCGTAAACGAAGCAGAGCCTCTACTATGACGATACCGGTGGATGTTTTCATCACTGCCTATCACAATTCTCACGCATTCATTTCGTAGACCACTACGTATTGGTTTTCGTGGCGGAGTCAGGCAAAACGAGATGAAGGAATATAAGACAAGACACCAAAATAGGGCGGAATGGATTACCTACTGCCCAACAAATAACGTCCATTAACAAATCTTTTCCTTTGCAAGAAATAGACACAATCTTTTTTATACTTTTTCCAATGACGCTGAGTGGAATGGAGATGTGTGTGCGAAATTCTATCGCTTGCTTATAAATAGATACGAATCACAAGTCAATAGGCAATCTGCAGTATTATGTCAGTAATAAAGTTAAATGGTACTGACTAGAACCTAATCTCAAAATATATTAAGTACCTACAAAATAATTTCAGAGCAGGGCCATTGCATTTTGCTCGTGGTTCTAAATATAAAACCACATACAGACGACGGCGAGCATTTACTAGAGTTAGTAGACTGCCATGCAACTATTGTATCGGCAATTCCATTCTGCTACTCCTGGATACAAATGACTGCATTACAGTGATATGCGCTAAATGCACTTTCGTTGCAACGGCTCAATGCTACTAACTCAATTACTTTTTCAAATGCTGCGGAGGAAAACTTTTGAAATTTATACGGCATATATGTGGCATAGAACTTTGAACACGAATTTTAGCTACTACATAGAATTATAAGGTATAAGGTGCCTTAGCGTTCCCTTTTGTTTGATCGTTTGGCGTTGTGGGCCTTGTACATGTAAATGTGATACCTATCTGCCAACACAGTCTTCAACTATGGACATATCGATTCTGTTTCTACCATAAAGATAATCTCTTTTGGAAAGGAATACTTATTAATTTTATGGTTTCTACTTAGTTTCAGATGTTTTATGTATTTTTAAGATCTTTTCTAATCACAAGAGATCATTCATTCAGTACAACAAATTGGTATTTAACAATCCCCATTTTTTTACATTGAGCAATTAGTAAAATTCGTACTGAGTCATAAATAAAAACAAATATTCGGTCGCGACGAGCGGGCTTCCCCAAGAAAATGCTCGAAACAGCTAGTACCCAACTCTTTTCAGATTGATCGTCATTAAGCCTCAAAACAAGCTCTAACTAGCAATTGGTAACGCTGTTAAAATAATCAGGGGCCCAGTTCTCGTGTCAATTGTACTCTTTTCGTGCGGTAATGAGACTAAGACTTTTATGCGGTCTACTGAAAAAATCAAGTGATAAAATAAATTCGATTGGTTATATTTTTAGTGCATGAGAATTGGGGTCCAGCTCTGGCAGTCACACGATGCTTCTTCCGCTTTATACGAGCATATGCATAAGGCTATACATACATATTTAAATGGACAGCAATCGCTTTAGGTTTTCTTTCAAGTTACGTAAAAGCTCAGCGGGTTTTTCTGATCAGACTCAATCGCCTTATTTGTTTGCAAGTTCGCTTTTACTTCGTAGAACGGAAAAACTTCTTTGTTCCAAACGCTATCAACGAGATAGGTTTACATTTCACCAGCGAAAGTTGAACATTGAACTTCTGACTCATCCAAGCTAGCACCATTTGTTATCTAACTCTAACTGCTAAAAGGCTATTAAAATATATAACTTTTTACAAGTCCAACTATGTGGTATCTTGAGCCTTATTTCAAAAACACTCAGTTTCAGAACGCTAGAACACATCAAAACAAAACGTACCAATTATTTTATCAAGTAAAATCATTAATAATCTCTCTAAAATAGACCAGTAAAACATAATCTCTAGTCGTTAATTTGTGATTTAAATGGATTAGCTTTCGGTTTCCTACATGACCGTGGCCCGTGTGCCTCACTCTGCCACGCTACGTAAGAGACATTTACTCTGTTAAAAAAGTTTTTCGTGTACTATATCCGTCCTTCGCGCTCACCCTCGGGTTAAGACTTGAGTAAAAGGGACAACATTAGTTAGAAAAAACTAAAATTGTGTTTAAAAGTACGACCTCTGAGCCCGCAGACTCGTATCCTCTCAACCAAAGCGGTTGCATAACTTAATAACTCTGTTTCCGGGAATGCGAGTAAAATTCTTTTTTCAGAGTGCGCTTCAAATGCAATTGTGGACTAAAAATGGCTACCCGAATTGCACAGTGCTTGGTTGAATATTGTTATAGGACGCATTGGTATAAGTGATAAATAAATGAAAAGACTACTCCGACGGTCGGACGAACGGACGGGAGCAATAAATTAACGGAATACAAATAGTATAGAACTATTTCGATTTTTAAAATGAAGGTAGAGTCGTAAACCTCGAAGGGATCAGCAAATAAAGTAGATGCATTTCGTCGGTCAACACCCGCGTCAGGCTACAGTGCGATGAACTAGACAGCCGTGTCTACACAGGGTTGTAGATATTTATAAAAAGTTACATTACAACCCAGGATGGATAGATTTTTTTTTAAAATTTTAGAGGTAAGGCTATTTAGGTGTATTTTTCAACTTTCATACTTTACTTGCCGCCAATCTTTTCACCTCCTGATAGGACATGAAATGTATCTTTTATTTTTGCTGCACGTAGCTTATCCTGGGTCTTCATCCTTCTCTTTCTCTATAGATTACTATGGCACATGTAAACGAGGAGAGCCAACTATTTTTGCAGAAATCCAACAAGGGTAAATATATGTCTATGGTACAAAAAATCTCACGATAACTTTCAGATTCGAACGAAACACACGGCATAAACAAACTGACAAAAAGTATTGTTATATTGGATCGTGTTTCATGTCGATCGTTTGTTTATTTTTTATCTGTACAACGTTTATTTCATTTTAGATCGTAACAAATTCTCCTCGGGGCTATCAATAGGGTTCAACCTGTATAGCTAGTGGAGTTCGCATTATCAAAATTTATGATGCTGCCAATGTTAATCGCATCGCAACCCCAGTCCAACCCAAGTGCTTTGGGTGAGTCCACATAAAATATAAATGTCAATGCGATCTCGATTATCGTTCAGATAAACATTTGTTACGATAGAAAACCATGTAGTAACCGTAGATATGTACTAGTTAACACATTTTCATTCAGTCACTGTTCCTCTTTTAGTAAACTATCTAGCTGACTTCTGAAACTAAAACAAATATCTGTACTTATAAACAATAGTCATATTTATTCACTATACTCATTCATTAGTCTCAGTATCATAAAAAGTGTCGTTAAATGAATCAATGACATGTCGAGAGATTATACTTTCTTCATCTTCTTCAGTGGAGTTTTCTCCATTTATCTCTATTCCAAGGCATCTTTTTGACCTCCAGGTTCGACTCGATTTTACTTCAAGAAGACTGATAATTGAAAAAGAATTTAAAATGTAAAGCTCCAAAGAGTGCTTCAACTAACAAAACAAAGTTGAACTGTTTACAAACCAAACACTGCAAATGAAGCGATCGCAATCGAGGGTAGATTAATAACCGCTATATCGTAAAATATGGACACATAAACAGAAGCGAATAAAGCTGTGGACTGTATCTTCACAAATAGATAAATCGAAGGATGAGTAATACGAAGCAAATTGGCACATGAATTCTCAATACTGCAAAGCAGATTTTGTTTTGTTAGTTCCATACTAACAAAACAAAATCTGCTTTGCAGTAAAAAAAATGAATCGCTTCTTATTGACTGTCTGTACAAGATGAGTATAAAAAGTTAATTATATTTTACTTGAGCAACGGATACTTAGAATTTATCTGTCACAATAATTTTTCTTTTATTATTTATCCATTTAATCAGTTCTACGAGTATGTTTACTTTGTTAGACAAAACATTTTTTTATCTAAGAATGTATGAAATCCTTGCAATTTTCCGTCATAGATAGTTTCTTTGAACAATGGCATGTAAGTTAAAAGCTAATCTATACCTATAAAATGCTTTGTCCTGAACGACTGATTTATTGATTGACTGACTGACTGACTGACTGACTGATGGATCAACGCACAGCCTAAACTGCTGATCGTGGAGACCTGAAACTGGGAGGGTATGTTCTTTGTATGACGTAGGGATCCGATAAGAAGGGATTTTCCGAAATTCTACCCCTAAGGGGGTCAAAAGGGGGTGCAAAGTTTGTATGGGACAACGTGATCCCTTGGTCCAATCTACTTCAAATTTTGCGTACATATTCTTTGACAGAATTGACGGAAGACTTATTTAGTATTTTATTGAAATTCATCTCATAAGGGGGTAAAAAGGGTTACAAAGTTATTCTGGGGGTGATTTGCTTCAAATTTGATATCAATACTCTTTAGTACTCATGATAAAAATATTTTTTAAATCTTTTTTGACAATCATTTGACATGTCTGAGACACAATGTTTTGACACATGTTTGTTACTGACGTTGCTCTCGAGAAAATGCTCGAGAAGAGATTTTATTCCTTAGAACATTAAATAATATTTTTTGTGTATAAACAGGGTAGGTATCAAGCGGTCTGTGTCCAGTGTAGATTGCAGATCGTTTGTTCATATTGTCGGTGGACATTCTACGCTGCTTCTGTGGTCGAAGGGTGTCCAATCTGGAACTTTTCTGCAAACTTTTCGTGGGGGCCTATGTTTAGCAGTGGACGGCTTTTGGGTGTTGATGATGATGATGGCGTAGATCCCGATATACAAGTGTCCGTTTCAAATTCAAATTCAAATTCAAAATGTTTATTTGCATATAAATAGGGTACACTACACAATTTTGTTTGTTTTCACAATGTTTTCAAAAAAAAGGTTGAATTCACAATTTGAATTCAAGAAAGTAGAGTATTCGCTATGACTATAAACAAAGCTCAAGTTCAAACTCTTAAGGTAGCGGGAGATAAATTGAGGAAATTTGCTTCTCCCACAGTCTTTATGTGGCATGATGCTGTGTAAGCGCACAGTATAGCCTGGTCTTTTTATTAGCACCCGAAAGAAATGTACGATTGACGATAGGCGTAGTAAAATAAAACGATGTTATCCCCGTGTAAGTTCGACCCGATTAAAGACTGGGCTACGTGTTGTGTGTACATAAAATATAACATTTATCTATACGCATTTCTACGCATATATTTAAAAATTGGATGTTTTTGTTTGTTTGAACGCGTTAATCACAGGAACTATTGGTCCGGTTTTAAATATGTTACATACATTGTTAGATAGCTAATTTATCGGGGAAGGCTATAGAAATAGTTTAATGCGTATCGGCTTTAAAATATTTTCGCTACAATCTATGGGAACGGAGTAAAACTATTGCGCGCGTACGAAGTCGCTGGCGGGCCGCTAGTCTATACCTATAAAATGCTTTGTCCTGAACGACTGACTTATTGATTGACTGACTGACTGACTGACTGACTGATGGATCAACGCACAGCCTAAACCGCTGATCGTAGAAACCTGAAACTGGGAGGGTGTGTTCTTTGTATGACGTAGGGATCCGATAAGAAAGGATTTTTCGAAATTCTACCCCTAAGGGGGTCAAAAAGGGGTGCAAAGTTTGTATGGAACAACGTGATCCCTTGGTCCAATCTACTTCAAATTTTGCATACAAATTCTTTTACAGAATTGACGGAAGATTTATTTTATATTTTATTGCAATTCATCTCCTAAGGGGGTGAAAAAGGGTGACAAAGTTATTCTGGGGGTAATTTTCTTCGAAGTTGATATCAAAACTCTTTAGTGCTAATGATAAAAATATTTTGTATATCATTTTTGACAATCATTTGACATGTCTGAGACACAATGTTTTGACACATCTTTGTTATTGATGTTGCTCTTGAGAGAATGCTCGAGAAGAGATTTTATTCCTTAAAACGTAATAACGTAAACGTAAATAATATTGTTTTGTGTTTAAACAGGGTAGGTATCAAGCAGTCTGTGTACAGTGTAGATTGCAGGTCGTATGTTCATATTGTCGGTGGACATTCAACGCTGTTTCTGTGGTCGAATCTTTTTTTTTTGCAAACTTTTCGTGGGGGCCTATGTTTAGCAGTGGACGGCTTTTGGGTATTGATGATGATGGGGTAGATCCCTACATAGAATTAACCCTTTGAATTCACGATTTGAATTCAAGAAAGTAGAGTATTCGCTATGACTATAAACAAAGCTCAAGTTCAAACTCTTAAGGTAGCGGGAGAAGACTTGAAGGAATTTGCTTCTCCTGGAAAGCCAAAGGAAAGCCTGTATGTGGCGTGATGCTGTGTAAGCGCACGGAGTATAGCCTGGTTTTTTCATTAGCTCTCGAAAGAAATATACGATTGACGATAGGCGTAGTAAGTTTTCCATTTCGTTGTAAAATAAAAAGATATTATCCCCGTGTAAGTTTGACCAGATTAAAAACCGGGCTGTGTGTTGTGTGTTTATGAAATATAACAGTTATCTTTACGCATTATAACGTATATATTTAAAAACTGGATGTTTTTGTTTGTTTGTTTGAACGCGCTAATAACAGGAACTATTGGTCCGGTTATAAAATATGTTAGCTACATTGTTAGACAGCTAATTTATGAGGGAAGGCTATAGAAGTAGTTTAATGCGTATAGGCTTATAAATATTTTCGCTACAATCTATCTATGGGAACCAAACGGAGTAAAACTATTACGCGCGTACGAAGTCGCTGGCGGGCCGCTAGTGGTAAATAAAACATTTCGGCAACAGCACTCAGTCATCGAGCTACTCGTATATAGTTCATAGTTCATAACGCGAGCTGTTCCCTTTGCCAAATGCTATAAATATCATTTCCAGTACCATTGGTAATTTCTGTCGGCTTAATAGTACTCAGGCCTGACCTCCAGCCAGGGTAACTCTTGAAAACGAATGTCGACTCTGCTATCCTTGTCACTCATGCCAGCCTAACAGAGAGTGTAAGTGAGAACGATCTGTAGTCAAAATATACAGGGTGTTTCATGTAACATGTCAAGCCGATGCGTGGTAATAGGTGAGTACAATACCTATCCATTTCACCCCCATGTATGTTAGACAAATATTTATAGTTTAGGAGTTATCATTTTTTTTCGATATTTTTTATGATGCACCTAGACGATATCTTTAAAAAATTATAACTTTTTTTCGGGTCCACTTTTCTCAGATATTTTGATCTCAATAGAATGCCCATTATTTGCAAAATTATGAGTAAAATAATCGCCATCCTAACTTAGACACAAGATACAAAATTATTGATCGATACTAAAAAATATTGCATTAAGCAGAACCAAATAGAATTTTCAACATAAATTTAAAAATATAAAAAAGGTTTTCCATAGTTTATGACTAATTTTAAAAACTGCTTGACTTTATAAACTTTCATTACAATACAAAAAACGATCTACTTAATGGGTAATTTTTAGCTTAAATCGGCCGTTGAATGTGGCATATCGGAAATATCTTGATTTTCATAATTTTTATTTTTATTGTTACCTTTGCATATTTTTATCAAATCTGATATTTAGTGTCCCTCTATGTTTAAATAGAGCTCGTGCGATAACAAGTACATACATTATGTACCTACTTCTATCTTTAACCACGACCATGTGAGTTAATGAGGGATCCAAAATTTTACTTACATTGCACTCAAAATTTCGTACTTTATTAACAACAAATAAACAAGAAACAATTGAAACTAAGACATGCATCATAAAAATCGTCTACAACCCATTTATTCACAAACTAAATCATTTTCTTGAGGCTTGGGAAAGCTAAACTAATCCTTCGAGCTAAGAACTAGCCAGCTTTAGCTTTTTGCCCAAGCAGAATTTTCATTTTGAGTCGGGCTCAGCCCTCAAAGCTGGAGCAGTTACCTATTATGTGATTGCGCCAAAATAAAATGCTGCTACTGCCAATAATTATTAGTGCTCGCTAGTCCCTACCTTAAAGGATTAGTATAGCTATCCCACGCCACAAGGAAATGATTTAGTTTGTGATTAAATGGATTGTAGATTATTTTTACGCTGCATGTCTTAGTTTCAATTGTTTCTTGTTTATTTGTTGTTAATAAAGTACGAAATTTGAGTGCAATGTAAGTAAAGTTTTGGATCCCTCATTAACTCATATGGTCGTGGTTAAAGATAGTAGTAGGTACATAATGTATGTACTTGTTATCAAATGAGCTCTATTTAAACATAGAGGGACACTAAATATCAGATTTGATAAAAATATGCAAAGGTAACAATAAAAATAAAAATTATGAAAATCAAGATATTTCCGATATGCCACATTCAACGGCCGATTTAAGCTAAAAATTACCCATTAAGTAGATCGTTTTTTGTATTGTAATGAAAGTTTATGAAGTCAAGCAGTTTTTAAAATTAGTCATAAACTATGGAAAACCTTTTTTATATTTTTAAATTTATGTTGAAAATTCTATTCGGTTCTGCTAAATGCAATATTTTTTAGTATCGATCAATAATTTTGTATCTTGTGTCTAAGTTAGGATGGCGATTATTTTACTCATAATTTTGCAAATAATGGGCATTCTATTGAGATCAAAATATCTGAGAAAAGTGGACCCAAAAAAAAGTTATAATTTTTTAAAGATATCGTCTAGGTGCATCATGAAAAATATCGAAAAAAAATTATAACTCCTAAACTATAAATATTTGTCTAACATACATGGGGGTGAAATGGATAGGTATGGTACTCACCTATCACCACGCATCGGCTTGACACGTTACATGAAACACCCTGTATATGATTTATAGAGAAGGCTACAGTATCTACCTACTGAAAAGTCATACTGTCCACCAACAAAATAAGATTATTAACTCAACACCTTATTTATTTATTCTACTGACTACCCTTGGCCAGAACGTCGTTTTATCGACCAACCAAATAAGTTGAATAACTCAACACCTAGACAGTCTAAGGTTAGATTTGAATATTTTATTCGCTATATTAAACTTTATTCACTATCGTGGTTGTTCAATGCCGAAATAGATTTCAATTTATCAGATAGGTATTTAATAATTCTAAATTCTTATAATGGCAGCGCCCACCCAACAAGGGAAAAAATACCATCTTATAAAACTGCTTATTAACACCATAAGATAAATAATATTAAGTAAAAGAAATATCTCCTTGTCGTAAACAAAGTAATTAGGTACATCAAGAATGAAAACATTCAATTACTTTTTTAGGTACTATACATAATTAAAAGCCTGTTATTAGGCTCGTAAAAGCAGTTGATATAACTACCGAATAACATCAGACCAGTCATGTATTTTAAAAGTCTGTTACCAATAACTGGTCACATTATAGCTAGTATTTAGTACCACACGTTAATCGTGACTCAATTAGGTACTATTATAGGACTTGTCAGGATAATTGTATTACAGCCAGACTGCCTCAATAGTGTAGTGGTTAGTTCGCCGGTTGCCTACCCAAGAGGTCCTGGGTTCGAATACCGGATTTCCGAAAACAGCTCGGAGTCAAGAAGTTGGTGGTGATGACACAATCGTGCCTCGGAAAGCACGTTAAGCCGTTGGTACCGCATCTCTCACCGGTCATGTCGGGTCTGCTGTCTCACTAGACGATCTTACTCATATTCATCCATGGGTGATAAGTTGAGTTCTATAGAAACTAATAAATGTTTGTACTAATTTTTGGAAGTAACAGAAAAGTGATTGTGTTTTTTGGTAGTTTTTATAGCTTCAGTATTTGCTACTGTATACTTGTTTCTTTGTATGATGGCCGTTGGGGCAGAAAAGTCTTAGATTGGAAACCCTTCGACCAAAGGCGGGACGTCCACCGACAAGATGGACAGACGACCTTGTAAAGATCGCAGGATCACACTGGATGCAGACCGCTCACAACCGGTCGCTGTGGAAATCCATGGGAGAGGCCTATGTTCAGCAGTGGACGTCCTTTGGCTGATGATGATGATGACTTGTTTCTTGTACTTGTTTCAAGACTATGTAAAAGATTTAAAATAATGAAATTCAAAGTCGTTAATGTTATTGGACCCTCAGTAAATTGGCTTTAGTTTGTACATTTGCAAGTAAATATGTTTCCCTGGGGCGTTAAAGCCATTCAGATGAAAGTTTAAACCCGTCTACACCCATCCCACCAAAAATATTCATCGGAAATGTTTACACATTTCTAACCTTCTTTTTTTCGTAATCGAAAGGAGGGACATAATGTAAATGTTTTAGAATTTTAGAAAACATAAGAAAATTAATCGCAGTTATACATACCTACATATCTACATGATATAAAAAGTGAAAAGCGCTCGTCGTGGGTGCTTAATACAGTCAAAATAAGCACTGATGTTGACCGCAAGCGTAGGTACATGTGTAACCACAGTTTTTGCTTGAATTTATTATTGTTTTTATTATTTTTTATTAATTACTATTTTGGCGTTTTCCTTGCTATAACTAATGCAATCTAAAGTAGGTCCTAATTTGTACGTTTCATCAATAATGTGCATTGTATCATCTATCTAACTATCCTAGATTCCTTCCGTCTGATAATATTTAATATTTCATGAGAACATGTAAGAACAAGCTTACATGTTACAGCACTTTTAAAATAAATTTTAATACCCCAGGTGCTGTCACTCAGGAGTTGAAAACTCAGCTGCTACGAACTAAAGCTTTTTAACAGTTGAAGTTTTCTGACACAAAGCTATTTAGCTACGTCTTAGCTATGAGTGAAACGCTAATAATTTTAACATTCCGCTGGGATTGTTAAAGTGAATTTACCCTGAATCTTTCATTAGATAAACTTTAAGGGCTAATGGTTTTTTTACATTTTAGAAATACAGAGCGAATATAAAGCTATTTTGAAAGCAAAATATTATGATGTTATCGCGATAATATGCTATGTACCAAATTTTAAAATCATTAAATGTAGTGAGTAGTAGTTGTTACCAATTTTATCAACCATAATTATGGATATTATCTATGATAATGTTCTCATTGTCTCTAGATGCTAATGATTGTATTGGGGTATATCTAAAGTAAAAGACTAATCGTCTCAGTAAGATTTGATTTACGCGTATGGTATATCCTATGCTGTACAACTTATGTAATGAACAATATAACTAAGGGAACCTTGTCTGTCTGCAATAACTAGAATATATATACAATAGAAACCACAAACAATACGCTGCTTGGAGTGGGATATAATAATCACAAAATCATAAAGCTATGTACGAGAAACTCTATTGCGTAGCCATTAAGTTTGAGGCTTTGTGTCGTACTTCACATAACAGACCGCCTGTGACCCAGATCTTAAGTCGATACGAATTGTTTAACTCATCCATATGATATAATCACACGCTTCGCCCGGTGTGGCCGATCGATAGCTTCGTTATACCAGACACCTTAAATTTTTACACTACTTATGTTATATAAGTAGGTTAGTATTGTAACTAAGCTAAAATCGGTGCTACGACGTAGAAGAACTAGAAAACGGACATAGCCTTGCGGATCAGTAAGCTCAAGAGGCTATAGGCAGGGAACAAAGCGCGAAGAATTGATGGTTGGGGCAGATCGAGATTCGAGACCCTGCGACCAAAGGCGCAGAGTAGGAAGTCAACCGACAAGGACCTTGTAAAGATCGCAAGATCACACACGATGCAGACCGCTCGTAACCAGTCGCTACTGGAAACCGCAGGAGTGGTGGCTATGTAAGCAGTGGACGTCTGTTGACTGATAATTATGATGATGAATTATTACGACTGGGTCTTACAACAACAACAACATGCCTAAAAGAAGAAAATAATAAGTTTAATCAGGTATGAGAAAAAAAGAGAGAAATGTTAGAAGAATATACAACATATATTTTCGAGTGAGTCAGCAAAATACCCAGGAACATATAATTTCTTATTTACTAGGTAGATTTGGGATAAGACGAACCCAAATTTCTCATCCCATAATGTTGATGACATCTTTTGAGAAGAAGCAAGATTGAAATCAAATCATATACTTAGCTGTCTTCAAAACCATCGTAAGAATTGACGAAAATGCTTTGCTTGTATCAAAAAAATGTACCTACGTCTTGTAAAACTGCGTATCGATTTGTCATTTTCATGCTACGGCAGTTTCACCTTAACCTCTAGCCAAGACGCGTATTCGCATATACCCACATTTGCCACTGTACCTACAGCCTGTCTGTAGGTACTATATTAATACTTACCCATCGATTGTCGGATAGGTATTACGTACTCAACCACGATAACATTACGAGCAATCATTTAATTGAGACGTGTAATTAAAGCCATTTAAAATAACAGCTTAAGCGTCGATCCAATTTATTTACAAAGTTGAATCAATTGGTTTACTAAGTCTGTTCCAAATAAAAACAAACTGACAATGTCTACTGCTAATAGATAAGTAGTAACTACTAATTAGTTTAAGTCTAAAGCAAAATAATGATTTCAAATTGTCATTGGTAAGGTTTTGGTGACACTTCAAACACCTGCAACGATATTATTAACAATGTTAATTTTAATTACACTTACAGTGACCAATGTTAATGTTAAAGTGAGATTTCTACCTGTATTAAATGAGAAGGTGTTTGTGCCTATTAGCCTTATGTAAAAAACTAAATGTTATTACGTAAAATGAACATATCTTGTTAAATAAAACACGGCAGGCACGTTTAATAATAACAAAATGGTAACGACGTGAGGGCCGTTTCCCTCTCGTTTATTTGATAGCATTTTTGACCGCCATGCCGACAAATCGACCCCCTAATGGCATTGGAGAGTACCGGCGAAAACGCCAATGAAATTGTCCGCACACGATAAATAAACTTCCAACACGATGCCAGTAAGAATGATAAACAATTAAACGAAGTTGTTTTTCGGGCGATTAGTTTGTTTTGTGAGGACTATTAAATTAATCACTTACCTTAAGAGATGTTTTGGTGTTCATTTAGGAAGAAAACACGTTTTTTTGCGACGCTACTTTTGGTATTATCACCACTGAAAACTGTCGAAAAACCCTGACATGTTGCTACATATACCTACACAGCTTTAGCCATGATAATGTATTCGTATAGTTAACGAAACCTATAAACAATCTAGGTCCTGACGATAAACTGGAGATCGCTAGAGAGACTGTCACTTACGTCACAACAAGGATGCCGTTATATAATGACGTTTTGTCCTCCCTCTGGGTCCCATCACGAGCTAATAATAGTTAACGTATGTTTTCGCAATACTTATTTGAGTTTTAAGATATCCTGACTCAACCAAAAGACTACGTAGCTCAAAGTCATAGCACCCAAGGTTAGCACCGATTACTCGAGATTTTTTAATTGGAATTTAAGTTATAGGTCATGCCGAAGGTGATATAATTCGGTTCCAATCGTTAATAAAATCGTACCATAAGTACAACATTTAATAACTTATCGATTGAGCGTCCGTGTACCATTTACGTAACAGTCGAAAAAATACACAAAAGTATACAAACTGTAGAGCACATAAACATAGTATTCTGGGTCACGCTGAGAATAGCTCACGTTGCAATTGCGATCATGTGTTCGTGATGGTGGCCATGTTTCATGGTGTTGACAGTCAGCGTTGCGAATGACTGAAATTGCGGTACGTACGGGTTTTATCCGGGGGTATAGTTGAGAGTAGTTCGTCTTTTGTTATTTGATTGATTGATGTTTTTTTGTTTTTTTTTGTTTAGGTTATTTTGTACGCGTGGCGCGGGGCATATCGCGCGAGCGGCAGGCTGCGCCGCAACTGGGGCGGGCGGTGCGCGCCGCCCAGCGCCGCGGCTGCGCGAAGGGCGGCATTATTCCTGTCCGCGACGGTTGCCGGGGGGACGCAGATCAAATCCACGTGAACGCTCGCTGGAAACTTGATCGTTATTTATTTTTTTAATACACTTTTATGGCCAGTGTTGGAGATGGGCTAAAATAAAAGAGTTTTATGTCACTTTAGGTTGACACATGTTTAAGGCTTTGGTTTTAGGTATTTCAATCGAAGATTGTAACATTTTGACATTTATTTATTTAAATAAGACCTTCCTTTTACCCATTTTTCTTAAAAATATCTACGTCAACTCCTCGGTATTCATTCACATAAAAACACATTCATGTAGTCATTATTGCTACTTTTCTCATAACATTACTTTAATTGTGTGACACTAATAATCATCTATTCCATTGTTTTAATGTAAAAACTCGCACTTCAGTTTATTGTTTGTTTCATGGTTTCAGTCAGTTGTTGCAAATCTTATCAATCAAGGTGACCGACCAAAAACAATACATTTAAATTACACTTGCTCATTAGGGTTCGTCACCAGTTCTTTTCGATTAAATACAGTAAAACCTCTATAGTACGATTCTGTCGGGTACGGGACAAAAACGCGTTATAAACGGGAAATCGTTATAAGCGGGGATCTGTGGAACCGGGAAAATAAAATTATTTACATGCCAGAATCGTCATTTATGTGTATTTGTGAACTCTTTATGTACCTAGCTACTACAATCATTAAATATACTTTAATACGTGGCATTTCAGTAGAAATATAGATGGAACTGTTTGAAAATGGAGTCTGAGTCTCTATTTTGCACCTCAACTTGACTATCAGACAGTATTTTTACACAATTTATACCCTCAATCATGTCGTGATTCATCTAAAAAGAGCGCACTAAGCGTTGAGACGAATCGTATTAAGCGGGGAACAAATGTATGAAAACGTACTCCAAGTACTTAGTAGTGACCGACGACAGAGAGCGTTATATGCGGGCAGGAAGTCGTATTAAGCGGGGACGTACGTAGGTCGGGGTTATACTGTTTCTTTATTGAAATAAACTCATTTTAAGGGGTTCCGTACCTCAAAAGGAAAAAACGGAACCCTTATAGGATCACTTTGTTGTCCGTCTGTCCGTCCGTCCGTCCGTCTGTCAAGACCCTTTTTCTCAGGAACGCGTGGAGGTATGACGCTAAAATTTATATCAATTACTCAGGTCTACTGTCCCTTGAAGCTGTGAAAAAATCAAACTTCTAAGCCAACGCAATCAAAAGATACAGCCGTTTATGCCGCAAATTTTCGACACTTTCAAGGGAATCAAAACCTACAGGGTGCTTCCCGTGAACTCAGAATCTTGAAATTTGGTACGAAGCAACGTCTTATAGCATAGATAAAGGAAAAATTACGAAAACCATAAATTTTTAGTTACATTACATAATATATATTTTTTTAATAATTTTAAACTTACTTCCCATTTCCTCATAAACGCGTAGAGGTATTAAATTGAAATTCATACCAAATACTCAGGTCTATAATACCTTTAAGCTGTAACAAAATCAAACTTCTATGTCAACGCAATCAAAAGAAACAGCAATTTAAGCTGCATATTTTGAAACTCGCAAGTACTCGCAAGGGAATCAAAACCTAAAGGGTACTTCCAGTCGACCTAGAATCTTGAAATTTGGCATAAAGCAACGTTTATAGCACACATAAAGGAAAAATTCCGAAAACCTTAAATTTTTAGTTACATTACAAAATATTTTTTAATAAATATAAACTTATTACTTTTTTCCTCATGAACGCGTAGAGCTATCAAGTTGAAAAAAAAAAAGAACTTTGTAAACCTTGCAGGTTTGTACGGAACCCTCGGTGCGCGAGTCCGACTTGCACTTGGCCGGTTTTTTTATAGTCTATTTAATACGAAGGTCAGAAAACAACTAACAAACACCTGTTTGTATATCTATACTTCTAACTGTCCTTTCAGAATTCCGCTGTATGAAAGACGTCCTGACGTTAACACAAAAAAACAATTACCTAGGTTAGTTACAAGCACACATTTTCATAAACTTGATTCCATGAGCAACGATGGCAATGCACTAAGGAATTGCTAATGAATTGAGACCAATTATCTGGCGTCTTGCAAACAGAACCTCATTTGCTGGGGAGTAGGAGAACCATAAATACTTCATTAACTTCGCCTGGGAAAATCTAGGGCAAGCAAGACGAGAACATTATTCCTGGGTAAGCACCGGGCTATAAAATATAGTGCACACAACAACATACTTACCGACCCTATAACCATTTATCTAGGTTTTAACACATAAACACACGCAGGGTGCGTATTGCGATCTTTCTTTGTTAGTTGGATGATGCTGTATGCCAATAGCTGGCATCCTAATTTATGACCTTGGGACTTATTGGTCTAATGGCCTATCCACCAAATTCAACCCTTATCTCGTTTTCAGTAATCAGAAAATTACTAACCCAAAGGTAGTGTTCCCTGTTAATGAGTCGTTAGTTACCTATAACTGTACCAATTGTACACAAATACAAGTAAACGACACAAATTAATCATTACTTAAATTCTTATAAAAGCCGACAGTTTTATGTCGGTTTCAAAATATTTAGGAAATCAATTGTTTAGCGATTATCCGCAACTCACGGCTGCATTTAGGCGACCATGGCTCGCCTTGCAGTTCACTTCGAGACAAAGAAACGCGCGCGCATGTTCACACTAACAAACTATTAAAAATATTGTCTCTTAAGATAAATTATGACCGGTGTGCTTTTCATCGTAACCGTCCCTCAGAAGGACCACGAAATAGAATTGCGAAAAAATGATAAATCAACAAAGATTGTCATGGAAAAAGAAAAATATGAGAAAGCGTCCAAAATTATCCACGAGTTGAAAAAGAGCAAGCGTTTCGCCGGCACAAAATCAAACGCGAGCGATGATGATTGCTGCAGCGCTGCCACAAAATGTAAATCGACTGATTGCTTGCACAAAACAGAAGGCTTGTTCAAATGTAAGAGTGAGGTGACACTGAATGAAGTTAAGGATGGGTACGTGAAGTCTCCTTGGGGAGAAATGAAACAAGTTATGAGGGCCAAAAGGAACAAACTAAATATAACTAGACCGGTGAGAGGGGTCGACATTTTAGGAGCATTTCATTGGGACACACCGCTTGAAACTGTGAGTACGTGCTAGAGAAAAGTTTTTTTAAAGTGATATTGCTTACATGGGAATACCTATAACAACCATTCCACGAAGAAATACTGTGCACGAGACTACATCTAAAATGTATAATTGTTCTTGGTTGTAGAAGTGAACAAGCAACTGGATATAAATAAATGACTTAATAGGTACCCAGTAATTATTTTAGTATGCGGAATGTAGCTGATGTTATTTTATTGGTATCGTTAGCTAAAAACAAATATCAAAGACTGTCTGCTAATGTTTCGTTTTAGCGTCTGAAGCAGACTAATTTAATGTACCTATGGAACGTAGATGAAATTAATTTCAAAATTAATTAATTATGATAGTAAATAATAAACAAAGTGACTTGAAATATAATCGATACAAGTAGTAATATTTACTACACAAGTATACTAAGTATAAGTAGCTTGATAGTTTGATGATAATTTCAATATCTTTCTACGGGAAGTTTATAGTAACTTTAAAGATGTCGTTTTCATTTATCTTGTGTTAAAGTTACACATAAAAAGTTTATTAAAATGCTCGATATACCTAGCTTCATCGCGTTTTAGCATCCACATTCACGGTTTATTTATTTGAAAGCTACAGAGCCCCACATAAAGTTTATTCGTCAGCAAATTAATCTTGCCTGGACGTCGGATCTACGTTAAACCTCAACTTTGCTCTATATTATTCTGACTGAGCTAAAAGCCGAATAACTCTGAGCACATAAATAATTATAATGAAAAAAGTTTTGGGTTAGCACCAACATGTCAAAGTAATAAAAGTACAAACAAATTGAAAAGGCCAATGTCTTTATTGAACATTCACTTACTGAAAAGAATTACTGAATACTTGATGATACAGGTAGATGTAAGTACTAAGAAGGTGTAAGCCCAGCGTACCACTAATCGATCAGAAACGAAGACCTTGGCGAATTGTTAAGGTGACGCGTATTGATGAAGACGCTATCATTAATTTCTTTACTAGAGATTTATTACTTACCTAACGAAGATTCTCTTTTAAATAAATTTTGTATTTGTAAATGGTTGAACAATCATACATATCGTCTTAGGTAGGTTAAGTATCCACTAACTAAACTAGATATTTTATTTAAGTATCAATTATTGCACAACCATTGATTGAGTATATACTTAAACTATGTCATGATTAACAAGTACTTAGTTAGTAGTAAATGATTGCATTCACCAGGAAATTGCCTAAATAAATAACAAAAGAGTTGTGAATTCGCCGTCACCGGTATCTTAAATTCCTCATTCCGGTCATTATCAGCTTAGTTGCACTAACACAACCCAGACAATCGATGATTGGTAGACAAAATCAATAATGGTTGTATAGTATTCCTTATTTCTATATTTTGGATAATTAAGGTCAGATTTTTAAGTATACAAAAATTAATTATTAATCCGGTCGGCTAGCTTAGGATATTTTTACAAACTGCATACCTATGTAACAACTTTTTTTAAGTAACTAACAGAGCTCCGATTTAGTGATGATCTTAATACTGAAGGTTTCGCCTGAGGAGGTAGCTAAACCACAACATGACTAATAGTTTGTCTAAATAGGGTTTGGTGTAGGTATTAATTAACCACAACCAACCAAAAAAGTTAAATCAGATGCTTGCTTGTTAAGACAAATGGAAAACTATAATAATATAGTTTATTTTTGTTTTCGGTTTCCGGGTCACGATTTCTATGTATTTTGATTTCTTTCATGCAGTAGTTTTTTTAAGTGGATATATTTCTTGATTTTTTCGGTAAAGCAGTGATACTCGTAATCGATTTACCCACGATTTACCACACGAAATAAGTTCGAACATGCGAGAATCGGCCTCCTGTAACTAATGGACCGATTTGAAAAAATATTTTTGTGTAAGATAACTTCTTTATCAATGAAGGATTTAATTAGGCTGTAAAACATCACGCTGCGACGGGAGGGGAGGGAGCAAAATCAAAACGCGCCATAGTCGCGAGACCCTAGTACGAGTACCTATGTGAATAACTTTGTTGGACTGAAAGACGTAAAATACTCAATAACTTTGACAAGTAGGTGCCTAATTGTAGTAATAATAATAATAGTCCCCCTAGCCGATTTCGACTTCGGTGGCCAGTCACAACGACTAACCGACTGCGCGGGACATAATATAGTGCACAAGTGTGTGCGCAAACACAGGTGCACTCTCTATTCCTTTTACTCTCATAGCCCGATGGGACAGCAATCTGACACGACGGAGAGAGATCAGGCGCATGCCCAACGGCTTTACGTGCTTTCCGAGGCACGGGGGTGAAACACCGCCAACTTCCAAACTCCGGGTAACCCTGAGAATTTCTGAACAGAAAAACCCAGGTACATATTTTTGGCCCGACCCGGGAATTGAACCCGGAACCTCTGGCGCAGCCGGGCGCATTAAAATACGACCCTCTAACCGCTGCGCCACCGAGGCAGTCAATTAAACGATTAAAGTCAATCTAATTGTAGTATTTACATATTAGAGTAATTATTTACTCACCTGTATGTATTAAAGTCATCCAGTCCTAAGATTTCAGATAAGGTGCTCATTTCCTAAGCAGCATTGTTTCAGCTTCACGAGATAACAAAAGACAAGTAAATGCATGTAGCCTGTAATTATGATTATTATGAAAAGTCGTTCCGAGGTAATCATACGGATAAGCGGTCCTCGAACATTACAATGTAGTTTTTTAAATTGACATACCTATATCTAAGCCTATAAAGCCTAATGAATAATGGACTTCAAATAGTAGCTACATATTTTACGTCGGTACGGTAAATGCGTATTATAGACATTATGGACTTGTGTGATTATGTTAAAGTTATTGACAGTAACTATTATTTATTTCAATATGTTTTTTTTGTGTAATGGACAAATATGTTTACTTACAGATATACTCAACAAACTATCAATCTTCAATCTATATATATAAAAGAAAGTCGTGTTTGTTACAACACTTATAACTCGAGAACGGCTGGACCGATTGCCATGATTTTTTATTTGTTTCCGTCCCGAATAGCAGAATACATCTTAAAAACAATGAAAACTCGATATTATGTGTCGGTCGGGTATGATTCGGGTTTTCCTTCCTGACGCTGTAACTCCAGAACGCATGAACCGATTTTCACGGTTTTGCATTCGTTGAAAAGGTCTCGGGCTCAGTGAGGTTTATAGCATAGAAATTTTCCATAAAACGGGGCCGGGGCGGGACGGGCCTGGGGCGAAACGAAGTTCGCTGGGTCCGCTAGTAGATCTATATGTGAGACTGACATAGGTAATATAAAATAATGGTTCAGATACCTGTATTTAGCGGAATGTGTAATCCACATCGACATTAAGTAAGTGGGTGCATTACGCACTTACCTGTATTAACTCGTCAAGTATGCGTGAGCGAGACACAATAGAAATTCCATTGTTATGCGACTCCCTGGAGTCGTTTGATACCTGACTGATTACGTTGAGCATATTTTTCCGGCATTGGTGTATGGATGATATACTCGTACGTAAATCATCAAAGTAACGTTAATCTAGCAAGTCATTGTTATGTTGTCCTCATGACGACACCAACGTAGCTAACGAAATAATAATAACACAAATTTGAGAGACCAACTTCTAATAACGAAAACAAGCATCTGATTTTTTGCCCTTAGATAATGTATGGCCAAAAAGGTAAATAAACTTAACTACAAAATTCTGAACAACATTATCTCGTGTTTTAAAAAACCTTTTATATTTATTTTCAGATACTCTCAGAAATATTGGAGAGACTCGGAATCAAATGTGCGTCGTGGAATGCAACCAGGGGCCATAAGTTTTGGAAGGTAGTAAACCACATATCGTAACTTAAATATTTCAAACTCTTTAATCAATAAGTTCATAAGAAGAATGCAGCCTTTAAATAGATAAAAAAAAGTCAAAACGAAGTTTGTAGTGTACAAATGAACAAAATCAAATCAAATCATTTATTGCATGTCACATTACATATTAAGATGGTATAAAAGTTTTAAAGGTACATGTGACGCCCTGCACAGGGCATAGCAACATTATGAGGGCTAACTAACTATTATTTTAAGTACTTAACATATATTTTCTAACATAACATCATCTACATACATGTATATTTTAGATCAAACTTAGGAACTCGACACTTATCAATAAATAACATTCTTAAGAGGTGTTGAAGTACATATTCATTTAATATATAATTATTTTATGACTATTGCTTATATAATTTTGTCATTAAAAAACTCTTGGATGTTGTAATAACATTTGTTTATGAGAAAAACAAACGTTACGCAATGATTATCTTATTTTTACAAACATTACCTAGATTACGTTGTTTACAAAGAATAGGCCATCCCATTGTCATTATCTAGATACGAATCTAAACGAAACTCTTTGAGCACTAATAGTTCCTCGTGGCTACGTGCTGTGTATTCGCAATCATATCGAATAGTCGATCGAGACACTTTCTATTCGATGAAACAAATCGCCATTAAGCTTTAGTTGGTGGTTCTAAAATTGTTAGAGACCATTGTTTGCGGACATTTTGGTCGGAGCTCGGTGATTACGATCGAACCCAATTTGCTCGGCCATCGTATTCAATGATTCACGGACAAGAGAAATAAGCAGTTTTTATCAAGTAATATCATTTGTCACAAGGTTCGTTATTGAATTATACTAACTTATAGTTCATAGGTAAACTCTTTGAAATAAAAATAAATAATCACCATCTTTCATGTACTAAATTTATGCATTAATTAACTCTTTACATAAATAAATAAAATACTTAGGTAACACTACTGCTAATGGACTGCAATGATCACGTACGAAAAAAAAGATAGGTTTGTATCTACGGATAATGAAGGACAAAATACAGTCCATACAGTATCAAAGCATGTTTTATATCGAGCGCAACAACACGATTGGTCTTCAGGAAATGAAAAGAAAATGATTTTTCGTTGTAACAATAAATTCACTGTTCAATGAACTCTGTCGCCAGAAGGTTGCTATTAAAAGAAAATGGATGACAATGTGATGGTAATAAGCGAAACTACATAGGTACTTAGTATTCATTCGAATTTCAGGTGACATTTTCACTGAAATCTGGAAACTTGTGTGAGGAGTTGCTGCAAGTTTTGAGGACTTTTGGCGTGGGCGGCCGCTACCAGTCGTCTATCAGTGTTCTGCCGTGCAACTTGTTCTACCAATCTACTAAGGATGCGGAAGTTAATCCTTGTGGAGACGAATGGAAAAGGTAATGTGCAGTTTTTTTTTAATTGTCATCTTTGTTCTATTAGGATAGCATATTTTTTTCCAGTAAGAGAAAAATTCACATTATCTTTAGGTATTCTAAGAGTACCTATCTCAAGTTTATTAATTAGCGTTAATTTAATTAGAATCTATCGTCGCATTCACTATTGTTTGAAGTATTCTCTAGTAGAAAAAAAAACAGTATAATTTTCTTCAAGGAAATGTACGAAAATAGTTCCTAATTACAATTTATCTATGTTACCAATACAGAAGTAGGTAGGTACTGATGTACTTATAGTTATGTAGCCAAATAGTAATTGATTAGGGATCACGAATAAGTATTGTTATTCTGTGGGGATTTTCACAAAGGTTTCCAATACACACCGAGGAATATTTACCCATCAAATGGAATTGCAGTAAAGCGGATTCCGATAACCAGCGGGATGACACGGTTTTCCACGCCCCGCTCGTATGCGCGACTATCACATAACACGCTTTGCTTTATAAAATGATGATTTTGTCTAGCTTTATTTTGTATATTACATGCATATCGATGAAATAGCTTTATTTTGTAGCATGAACGCTGCATAGATACTTATATATAAATAACTTGTTTCAAACCATAGAGAAAGAAAAAAATCTTCGCTTTAAAAAGAGCGTGCTACTTAGTGAAATTCTATAGGATTTGACAGCGAAAGACCTTATGACAGCGAGACCGTTTTCTAAGAAATAATGGATTTAGTGGAAACGTCAAGTTTCCGTCGTTGGAATTTAAAAAAAAATATGAATGGTTATAATTATAATTTAAGTTTTGTATAACAATTTCAGATGAAATGACTTGTGCTTTCAGCAACTGTGAAGTGCGCCGAGGATACAATCCCGAAAATCATACTTTCCACCAGTAAATATGAATCATTGATAAAAAATTTAATTCCAAATTTTATAAAATTTGTGAGCGAAATCGACTCCGATGCCAAATTGTACAGTAAATTTAGGACTTCCTTTGTGATTTGCAGCCATATATCAAAGTTTCCAATAGATTAATTTAGGTATTTTCAGTAAAATAAGAAACCGTTTCTTTACACTTGGGCTTGACTAAATGATGACGTCATCAGTATCGATAAATTTTTTGACTGTTTTTTTTAGGTAACCGTAATTCTTGCACAGCTTCTTCTCAGCACTGGCCCACACAACTGGCCCGAATCTGTGCTGTGGTAAGTCTATGTTGGAACGTGTATAAGTGCTTCTAGCAAGTCTTCATACATAAATAAATAAATATGTAATTTAACAAAAATGAGGTTGTCTTGTTTATGAAATAAAAAGTATTATGTAATTAAAAGTGCATTAATTTAATTATTTTTGTTTCAATTTACATGATTTATCGTAACCTCGTCGATAAAACTTGGACCACCATAAGATACACATCACTATTGAACGCACACATGTAAAGTAACTTTTTGGTTTCGCTGAAAATCCGCGTTTGTCATTCTATACTATACTACTTTCTATGTTTCAAACACATATACTTAAGTCTAGGTTTCATACGGCAATACATTTATTCGCATCGAAGGTGTTTCGGGTAGAATTTCAACTACCTTTTTCTACAGGGTTAGGCGCATTCTTCATTCTACTACTATAGATAGCTTCAATGAATTAATAAAATAACAACATATCATATACCTACATAAATACTTTTTAAATAAACCTACATAAACATGCATAAATACAATTAAATCATATTACTTAAAAGATACATATAAGCTATTGATCATCGTTGAAAAAAATATCATGTTATTTTTTTTTAAATGGGTTCGCTCTTGTCTCCAGTCCTGACTAGGCTAGACGTAGTTTAGACAGAGACGTGAAAACAGTAACAGTACAGTACAGACATGCAGTTTAGATGAAAGTAGATGATTATTTAATAAAGATTATAATGTATGGACTTGCATGAACACCACAAACATTGTTAAACATTTGAAAAGAGGCATTGACAATAGTGACTGAGTTTGTTGCGCAGCTTCTTCTCAGCACTAGCCTACAATAAAATTGTCCCGAAGCTGTGGTAGGGTCTATGTTGGGACGTGTATAAGAGGCCCCAGTGGGTCTATATGCATAAATAAACGACTTGTATGACTTTTATGACTTGAGTGGCGATGGAGCGAGCTCACCTGGAAGACGCCTGTTCACTTTGAATCTCTTTTTAGCGAGACCTCAGCGTGGTCAAGGTTCTCATCATCAGTCCGCGCTCGCAACAACCTGGCTCAGGTTCTACACGACGTGCGAGCTGAAGCATCGCTGACCTTCGACTGGCTGTTCCTGCTGCTGGTGGCTGCCTTCGTCTCCGCCATCGGGCTGGTCGAAGATTCTACGGTCATCATCGTTGCGAGCATGCTGATTTCACCGTTAATGGTAAGAGTACCAAGGGATAATTGATGTAGGCATAGACAGCTACACCACAGAAACGGGAATGCTACGATAACTGCCACGACTACGAAATCGTAGCCGTAGTCGACATGTCGTAGCAATCATAAGCTTTTTCATCATCCTACGTAGCCATATTATTGCCCCGGACACGTAAACTACCGCAATCCCTGCTAAAGCTCCATAGGCAACACCGTAGCCGTGGCAGCTTATACAGCTCTCAAATATTATGCGAATTTAATAGGTATCCTATCTCGATAGATTATTCTTTATCTTCTATCCATTCCAGGGTCCCATAACCGCAGCCACCCTAGGCACAGCGGTCCGCGATCGCTCCCTCCAGCACATGGGCCTGCTGCATGAGATGCTGGGGCTGTTCCTGGCGCTGGTGCTTGGATTTATCTTCGGTCTGACCATCTGTGCGGTTGACGACCGGTACGGGATAGGCGAGTGGCCTACTGATGAGATGACTTCAAGGTATGGTACAATCGGTGGTATAACCAGTGAGTTGTTATTACTACGTATAGTGAAGCTATTCTTAGAAGAAAAATTGAGTCGCAACTTTATAATAAGAATGTAACGTAAGTATTCCTTGAAATTCTAATGTCGAGTATGCGTTGAAGACAAGTGGAATAGATTTTTCCGTGGCGTCAGTTCCATACGCTAGTTATAGAAGTTCAATGGGGAATAAGATACTTAATTAAGAAATAAGTAAATAAGTATCAGCCAGATAGTACAAATTGTCTTGATTTCGAACTGAGGAATTTTCTTCCAGGTGCAACGAATACCAGACAATACAGAGAATTAGCTTATTTTATGGCCGGAATTTTCCAGCAGTGTGTTTGACTGAATACGAGCTGACTCACCCACTGGTTTACCAGCTATGATATTTTAATTATTATTATTTATTAAATATTTTATGACATGGTGACCTTATGTCTGTACTGTACCTAGACTACTACAAACTGAGCCCTGTGGAAAGTCCAACTTTCTGTAGGTAGGTATGGTACAAGCACAGCATAGCAACACAAAAGCACAGCACACCAAGCTACCAACTTCTCAGAACAAACAACATTCAATGGTCCGCAAATTAATGTTCACTAGAGTCTACAATAAATGCAACACATTATTAAATTAGTTCGGAGATGATGCTCCTAGCTGCATTCACTGAATGGAATAAAAGCATACATATACCTATAAAATAGGGGCAGCCGCATTCCCCTATCCGAGTAGTTTGTAGCCTATCTAGCTGGAATTGCTGAAATCAAAATGTTGTTCGAATTAATTGCGATCCACTGTTTTATTTATTCGTGTACAGTTACAGTATTAGATTTTTTTAGTTTAGAGTACCTAGATTTAGTTCAATATTCGGATGAAACACACAAAATATGTTACCTGCATTTATTGTGATTATACTTTGTGGCGACAGGCTGATTTTTTGGATACTTAGATAATATCGACATCTGCGCGCCTAACCACCTCAAGAGTCAAAATGGCTTGCGCTTCGCATCGTCCTTTGTTTGAAATGACGCCAGTTTTTGTGAAGTGTGTGCAAGCGATTATCATTTGAGAGTGTTTAGTTCAGTGGACTCTGTTTGAGGGCTATAGATAACAAAAAGGACTTTTGGCAGTCCTTTTTGTCATCTAATATCTGTTTCACAATGTCCTAGTAACTTCTGGTTACCGTTATCTTTCTAACACTTCGTTGGTTTTATTATTCATTAGTTAGCGCTTATTTCTCGATGGTAATTGATGAAGCGAGCATCTTACCTTAATTTCAGGTGCGAGATCCGTTCCCTCTGGGTGGGCGTGCTGGTGGCGATCCCGAGCGGCGCCGGAGTGGCTTTAGCGGTGCTGAGCGAATACACCGCCTCGTTGGTTGGCGTCGCCATCTCCGCTTCTCTTCTGCCGCCAGCGGTGAATGCTGTAAGAATTGAAATATTCTAAAACAAGCAAGCTTTTATATTTAGCAATATTTCCTGGTAGCTAGCACAATCATTTGATTATTGAATTTACATAGTTATCTACACTTTCTTTTCTGTACATCGTAGGGTCTCCTCTGGTCAATGGCGTTAGTCCACTTGGTGTTCGCTGAAGACGAGACACGGTTTTCCGGCGTGATCACCTCGTTCCGATACAGCAAGGACCCGGCCACGGAACTCGCACTCCTGGGGACGGTGTCTCTCTGCCTGACCCTGGTCAATATAGTGTGCATATTCTTGTCTGGAGTTGCCGTTTATAAGGTGGGTATTTGAAAAACGCAAAACATCAAATTCTTTACTTGTTTAAAGTTAATAGTGCTTAGTGACTCGCATTTATCATATCACGATCATTATAAGTATCGAGAAAACCTGCCCACCATTCTGGGTTGCTATCTGAAATAGAAAAGGCAATAGCAAAACACTTCTGTATAAATCGCCAAGAAATTCGTTGTTTCATTATAAATGATCATTTCCTTAGTGTTGAGTTAAAAGACGATGAAGAACAATCCCGGACACTACTCTGTGATGCCCGAATTCCGTATACACTAAAATAATAGCTCATTCTTTGGCATTAGCTAATGAGCACGATAATACATTACCTACATATCTCTTACTTTGCAGGTCAAAGAAGTTTGTCCACTAGAGAGGAGAGACATAACGTGGTGGAGAGGAAACAAAAATCTTCTCCGATCATCTAAACATAACAAAAAAGATCCCTCTGATACTTGGGATATATACAGGTAACTTATTCAAACTCCTAGCTCGGCAATGTTACAGTAGATAATAGTAGTACTATATAATTCCCCTAGAGGTAGTAGTAGTAATATATTGTCCTACCGATGTTTGGTAATGACGGCCTCTCCTTAGAGAGATAGGCCAGGTACGTAGGAGATATTATAGTGCCCAGATGTGAGCGCAATACACAAGTGCATTCTTTGTTCCTTCACACTCTCAATCTTTCGGTGAGACGGCAGTCACTCAACGATTGGTCCTTATGCTATGACCAGTATCTTATATTCTTTTGAATTTGCCAAACAAGTGATACATAAGTAAGTAGGAACGTTCTATGCATAAAAGCAAAATAGCGTGTGAATATCCCACTGCTAGGCAAGGGTCTCTCCTCAAGTATGAGGTAGTACGAACCAACTCCACAAGCGAATAACTTTGTTGCCAGATGTTAACAAGCCGCACACAGGGTCTCTGAATAGGCTTAACGACTAGTAATATCAACTGATACTCGTATATATGCCGCGACAACTGCTAATGAAAAGGTACTTTATGTTTGTATTATTAAGTATGTCTTTAAATTTGCAGTCAGTGGAGTACAGATCAAGTTGGTGGCACAGACAAGGTGACACCGATCCAGAGCGACACGGTGACATATCGTCGACACGTCATCGACCCTCGGCCTAAGGCACAGAACATTGAAGACTACCTTCAGAAAGCTCCGTGAGTAACCTTGTATCTGCGGTCTTAGTACTTTTGTGCCTTTTATAGTTGGAAACGTTTCAGACTTTCAGATTATCAATATTAAGTAACTACTTGGATTCTTAATTTTTAAGTAGAGAGTACAGTGTTTTTACTTGTACGCTTTAAAAGCGACACCCTGTATTTTCTGCCTATAGCCTAACCATCTTGAGAACCGAAATCTCTCGCACCTCGCGTCATCTATTGTTTGAAGTGACGACCATTATAGTTTCGTGTGTGCATGCGGATGTCGTTGAAAAGTAGTAAGGCGCGAGAAACCTCCGCACATACATGTTGTGTACTTGCGTACCTAATTGAGTTGCGTTTACCAAGTACTCTAGCTAGACCGTTATATGGAGAACCTAGATCTAGGTTTAAGACTTATTTTAATAAATGCTCCTATTTTTACAGAACTACTGACGACTACCCTCTTCGAAATACTGATTCCCAGTCAACATTGGACATAGAAAGACAAACTTCAATCTGCAAGGAAACCGATGAAAAATGTGAAAAACCAAGCATAGACTCCAGCGTCAAAACAAATGAGAGTAGCAAATCAATTTGTGACTTAAAATCTTTGGACCCACAGGATTTTAGCTTTTATAACTCGAGCCTTGAAGTCAGTGACGATAAAAACATTCAAGAAACAGATAAAATCCACTATCCAACTATAGAGCCATCCTCTAACCTAACTGTAGACGCAAAATTACACGGAATAGTTTTAGGAAATAAATCATTTCATGTTTAATTTATTAGACTTTGTTTAAAATCAACAATGCGCCTTAAGTATCTTTTTTATTTGTGTTAAGGTTAGCTTAATAGGGTACCATGTCAGTATTTAATCAGTTTAGCAATAAAACTCTGAAATGTATATGCTTGCCTTCATTTACGGAAATTTTGCGGAAATGCGATGAGGTGGGAAATAGGACAAGTGTCTAACTAAATAACAGAATCCCAAGAAAAAAGTCACGTGAATAGTAGCACAGTTTGCCGTAGGGGAAGGTTCTTTTGCGAATCGCGATTTTCTAATAATTAGTACCGAACTACGACACACTTGTCCCGATGGCATATAAATGGTCCTTCCGTCTTTCTTTATGTTTCCCGTGCTAATTACCTAGCCCTAGGTATGAAATCAGATATTTCAAGAATCAAGTACATAAATTAATAAGCTAGTGATACTATTTGTCTTCCGTATGATTATTAATATTTACCATACACTCACTATGCAGTAGTGCATAGGACTACCGCCTACCCTATTTTTTTTTACCATACACAGATGTAAGCATATTGTTAAACATTCGGGATAGTGTTTCAAAGAGTCGACCTTGGACCATGGATCGATTGTAAGGTCAGGCAGCTTCAGGTTATGTAACTGAGCTACGAGTAAAGGCCGGCCTGGGTCAATAAATGATTATGTCATACACATATAGGTAGCATGCACCAGACATGGCAGATTCAATTAAATAGCTTGACATTTTTAGGCCTTCGTCACGTAAATGAAAGGTCGAGGTCTCCCGCGCCTAACCACCTTAAGAGCCAAAATCTCTTGAACTTTGCGTCGTCTTTTGTTAAAAGTGAAGCCCGTTATTGTGTCATGTGAGCAAGCGATTTTCGTTGAAACGTCGTTAGGCGCAAGACCTCGACCGTGCATACACATCATTGTCACAAGTCGTAATAACCGCACACAGTTTCTAATTAACAACAATAATCCGCTAACTATTGAAGTTACTTCGATGTCCTCTCTCAGTCATTCTTACGACAGTACTTAATTAGTTCCTGAAGCATAATGCCGTCCGGAGTGATTTTCGTCATTTGTATCCCGTCCAGTAATTATGAACACATCCTAAGGTTTGGTAAACCCAAGGATATAATATCCATAGAGGATGTCCAGTTCACACCGTGTCGATTGGAGGTGGAGTTGCGGAATAAAAAATCTAAGAGCATCCCAATACATTTGACTCAAGAGTTCTACAATGATGGCTTCAATCCGACCCTGGAAAATATAAAGGAAGATGAAGACTACTTTACAATGGAAAGTGTAAGTGACTATAATATTTTATTTTACACTAATTTAAGTGGGAACAATATTCTAAGTACAGCATGTATCGTATATGCAACCTTGTTGCTAGAACTTGCTTTCTTGAATCTTCGAATCTACGACTTTTCCATCGCGTGCCTTTTGATCACTAGTTAGATAGGTATATAGTGGAAATTCAAAGCAAAATAATTTAAAAAAATACTTATTAGGCACATATACTTACCTACTCACCTTAGGGGCGAAATCAGAGATTAATAAGTAAGTACCTATAATTAATCAACTTCAAAAAGGAACTGTACAATAAAAAATATTTGTATTCATTTTAAAGGCATTTTTGCTATATCATATTTCTTCCTCCAGATCCTTCAGGAACTCCTGAACAAGCTCAACGTGGAGCACGTAGCGTGGGTCAGCGACAAAGCTGGCAACTACTTTGAGGTGATCTTCCCGCTGCCCACGGGAGACGAATGCGAGACCATGCTACACTGTCTCACGCAACTAGGCATTGGCGTCCGGTGCAAATCTATTGTCAGGTAAAGTTTAACGACTCATACTCTACTGTGTAAGAGTAAAGTATATACTTGCCCTGTCATCACAACACGACGGAGTGCAAGGGGGTGATGATAACTGCGATACTGCAAGCGAACGCTACTGATGGTCATAAGACAGAACAAATGAGAGGCAGGCAACGGCTCATACCGAAAATAAAGACATAGAAAAGCTCACCTAGATGCAAAAAGTACGATTAGGGATAGTCAAAAAAGTATCGTTAAACCTTGTAGAGGGAATTTCAAGGAACACGATTTTTGATTTCGTTAGGAGGTCAACATATCAAAAGTCCCAGCCCGTATCCCTTGATCCAGGAGGAGGTTGGAGGGTAATTTTTAGGTTTTTCGCCTAATTATTTGAAATTTTGCGTTTTAGCGATATGAGACCTTCAATATAAAAGGTAATATAAAAGGTGATAAAGTTTGCTGTAAGTTTAAATTATTCAAGTTTTAAACCGTGTTAAGGTTTTCAAACATGTGTACAACGTATGTACTATGTTTGATATTCGTTTAAGTATGTATTTGTGTACGGTACTTACATTTTTTTCGGATATCTCGAATATGGTGAATTAGGATTATTCTTCGACTTTTGGTATGTTAATCTCCTAACAAGTCCAAACAAAGTTACGAATCAATACTTAATTGTGCTTTAGGCGATTCCTTCTTATATCCTTGTTTGCTTGGGCTAAATTGAAATAAGAAAATTGACCCAGTGTTACAAGTTTCCATATGCTTTCAGTGTTCTGCCATGCAACGTTGTACATTCTGCAATGGAAAACGACCAGCTAGACGAAGATACGATATTGTAAGTAGTTTATCTTCACAAACTACGCTCACCACTAAATTGAACCTTATTTATTGCTGTGATAAAGTGACTATTCCGTACACAGACGTAAGACGGAGGAGTCGAAACGATGGAGAAGCTTCGTGGAGTCCATCAGGTCGAAACTGACAGTAAAGCAGGTGGTAGACGGTGTGAGAGGAGGCGGGGAACTGTCATTTGACTATTTGACCCTTATTATAACAGCTGAGTAAGTTTACTTTACTTTGTGTGAAGTCAGCACCATAATGTCACTCAATGTACACTTCAATGCGGAAGATAGGTGACGCGCCACTCTAAAGTGGACCGCTAAAATCAGGCCCCCGTCGCCTAATTGCCTTCAGTTGCAATCGGGATTGCGTGCGCGGGTGACATTTTTAAGACGTGACGTAAGAATGTGTAGTGCCATTTTTTAGCTGACAATTAGTATGACATGCCATACCTAAGCTTTTTACTTTTCAAGTATGAATTAAATCATTTCTCCTGATGCTGATCGTACCGACATTGACCGACATACATACTTATACAACATGCTTCACATGTAATTTATCTTAATTGATTTAAAAAAAGCAAACCAATTATGAAATATTTTTACGTAGAATTACAGGAAACCATCCATTAGTCATAGTCATATCCACGTAACTAATTAGGAAGCAATAATTATCATTTCAATTATTATCTTCTCTCTAAATCATCAATAGTTAGGTATTTATTATTTTCTATGCGCAGTTCTCTGGCAGCACTCGGGCTAGTTGAAAACAACGCATCAAACATAGTAGCAGCTATGTTGGTATCTCCTCTCATGGGCCCAGTGATGTCCATCACCTTCGGAACAATTATCTCGGACCGAAGTCTTGTCAGAAGTGGTTTTGAAAGTCTGGTCCTAGGAATGTTCCTCTCGTTACTATTCGGCTTCATATTTGGACTTATATTGGGCACGACTGAAATGCCATGGGGTTTTGGAGACTGGCCAACCGAAGAAATGAAGTCGCGGTAATTATATTTAATCGATTCGCTATTCATAGACGTGAAAGTGTAAACAAACGTGACTATTAATGATCGCACGTGTAAATGTTTATAACACGAATGTTCTTTTGTTTTTAGAGGTAATGTAAGGTCTCTATGGATGGGTGTTCTCTGGGCTTTGACGTCAGGCACTGGGGTAGCTTTAGCTCTTCTCCAAGGCAGTGCTGGGCCTCTTATTGGCATTGCAATTTCAGCTTCTTTGCTTCCTCCAGTCGTGAACTGTGTAAGTTAAAACTATATTCATGTTGTTCAACTTTCTTCCGAGGTTTGATTCGTTGCCGTGTCTACTTTACTTTGAATTACAGGGTTTATTTTGGGCGTTGGCTTGTATTTGGTTGCTGTACCCCGGGGTAAAAATCCCTCACATCAAGGGCGAAGCATATTTCGGCAATACAAGCTATGTGCCACTATACCACGATTACATGCCAATTGAATTTGCTGTAAATGGTCAGTTGTATTGAAATATTTGCTTTAGTAAATACATTTAATAAGAAAACGATTAAGGGGTCATCGTATTGCAGGAATAGTAAGCTGTTGCTTAACGATAGTGAATGTAATCTGCATTTTTATAACGGCGATAATATTCCTCAAGATCAAAGAAGTGGCAGCGCCCTATACTTCCACGCCGGACTTGAGGAGATTTTGGGAACAGGACATTAAAATAGCGAGAGAAGCTAATCGAAGCAATTTGAGAAAGGGAGAGGCAGATGAACGGGCCGAGTAAGTATTCTTGACGAGTTATCTACCCCTGACCACGCTTTACCAACCCTGTTTCTTCCTGTTTCTTAGCCTATTCGGCACACACACATTTGTTCTTGCAACTTTCTGTTTCTTTGCATTTGGCACAGAACGGAACATTCTTGGACTATCCTAACTCAATGGTGTTTGTTTCAGATTGATTTTAGAGGACTATAATGACGCTGCAGATGAAGATGTCAAAGAGGAATTAGAAGCGGCTGTACAAGAAGCACTAGACGACGATACTTACAGGAAAGTTAAGAGGATGAGCTATCAGAGCCATCATGCTGATGAGGTATTTCGTTAATTTAGAAATAATATCAATTAGTCAGCATTTATAAAAACTGTGTATGTTTAGGCCGGCTACAGAGCTTGGGCCTGCTGGCGCTGGGCTTTAAATTTGACGTGCGTAACGGTCGGACAACTAGTGTATGGTTTTTATGAATTTTCATACTAGACAAGCGCGACCGAGATACGGACGAACTCGGTCAACTAGTAACTGGCATAAGTTTAGTGTTAACCGCATTGCTATAGTAGCGGTTATTTTTACAGGTAATACGCACAATCGGTATGCAGCCCCGCACTCCTGCATCAAAGAGAGAGAGCCTTAACCTTAGCGGTACAACAACACCCCGTTCATCCAAGAACAAGCCACGAAATTCAAACGTCGCTGACATCGCTGCTTTGGACAAAATTCTCACGTCACTTCTCGGTATGCGAGACAACCGGCGGTCTTTCTATTCGCACAGGGGAACTCCTAGGATGAGCAGAATGCCGATGACCAGTCTTGAGCGGAACAGGCGCTCGGAGTCCTGGTCAGACAGAATATATGAGAACTCTGTAGTGCACAGCGTATTGAATAATCTCAAAGCCAACAAACGCAATTCACCTGACGAAGAATTATTTTCGACCCCGAAATAAATAAATAGGAATAGGAGGCTTTTCTATCCATCAAGGGTCTTTTTGATCCATGGTGCGAAGTTCTTTGCCATCATAGAAACCACATATTTGTCAAAATAAGAGTATATTCTTTGTAAAATCGTATGAGGTAAAACATAACAAGTGTCACAGTAAATAAATAAATTAATGTACATTACGTATGTATTCATTACTTATTTGTAAGGAAACATCACAGCGCTTTATTTTAAGTAAATGACCTAGCTAGCAGTGATTTAACGCCAGGCCCTGATGCTTAGATGATAAAACAACACGAGTGTTTTCATTCATTTATCTACTAAAAATATTATAATAGAATTACTTTAATTGGACCTCTTCAATATCTAAGTATGAACCTATATCAAGATTTAGGCACATTAGTTGATTCATTTCTCTGGTTACTTTCATTAGGAGCGGGTATTAATGATTTTTTTCTATGTTTTACTTGTGATGAATAAACGTCATATCCTAATGATATGGTATTATCATACAAAACCCTGTACTTGGTTGGTAAGAAATAGAAATTAATTATTTGCGCTGGAGGCCATACCATCCACTCTGCGCGATAAAGTGTCACAAACTTGTCTGTGACTTCTTCTTTAAAGTTTTCTATAGGGTTGTCTTCTAGTAAAGCTAAACTTCCAAAAAAAGACATTATCATAACCGGCGAGAATATTAATTGATCTAGAACTAGCTTTTTTACAATCTCACGAAATGTCTTCCCTACAATAATCCTATCTAAAACTTTATACCAATTATGACACAGCACTCCCATAGCTGCTCCCGAAAATCCCATGGCCATAGTCCGTCTTATGTTATATTTGTCTTGTTCTTTTGTATAAATCTCGTATGTTTGTTCTAAACTATCTCCTAACGCTGACAAGCTTACTGATATACTAACATTTGTATACAATAAGTATTTATCACTAAAAGCAATTCTTACTACTCTTCTTAAATTTGAAACTTGACTGCTATTTTGTATGTGTGTTGCGAGCTTCCTCCAGGTGCTTCCCAGTGCTTGCATTTTTAATTATCTGAAAAAGAAAACACATTTGCATTGGTACAAGATGAATAAACCAGTGTAGCCTAAATAATTTCACACTTCCATTCAGTAAAAAAATTAATCTGTAACAATATCTTAGATCCATATACATATTTTAAGAAATATTAAATGAAATAAACTACCTAGAAATCGGCTTGGGACCAATGTAGATATTTCATCAGCCACAAAAGTTAGTTATTGGGATACTATGCGTAAATGTCATGTTTGCATTCCTTACAGAACCTTCAATATAACCCTTATAATATCGAATTTACTAGCTACTAACATAAGTTATGAAAAGAAACACTTTGATCGGCAAACTTTATTCACAACATTGACAGACAAAAAAAATAGATTCACCACATTAAAATTTACACACAACAATGTTATTATCAGGCAGATTACTTTACATCATCTATCTATTTTATTACTCTCATGTTTATAATCCTTACTATGTTTCACATGAGATGTATAAATATCATATCCAAGAGATATTGTGTTGTCATAAGCCACTCTATATTTTGTTGGCAAGAAATAAAAGTTTATAATTTGGGCAGGGGGCCAAACAACCCATTCAGCTTTGTATAATGTCCAAAACTTATCTTGAACTTCATCTGTAAAATTTTCTAATGGATGTTCATCAAAAATTGCTACCGTTGCAAAGAATGACATTATTATAATAGGTGAACAAATGAACTGATCAAGGAATAGCTTCTTGATGACCATGGTAAGTGATCGACCAATTATTATCTTGTCAAGTACTCTGTACCAGTGGTGGCAGATGACTCCTGCCACACTACCTGAGAAACCCATGTGGCCTGTTCTGTGCAAGTCAATCTTGTCTATTTCTCTTTTTTGCAGCTCATAGCTTTGCTCCAGCAAATCACCAAGAGTAGATATTCCTATTGATAGCAAGACATTGGTGTAAAACAGATTTTTGCGATTAAATGCATCATTCATGGCCTGGTTGTATGATGTATATGCCTTCGAAAAAACTCTTCTTATTGTCATTAGAATGTTAAATTACACCTAGAACAAACAGATGAAATAAATAAAATCCTATCTGTTTTACAGCAAGGTCAGCCATGGGGGTTAGATTTACTACTTACAGAAACAACTATAATACCTATAATACAGTATCCTGGAGACTCTATATTTAAAGAGTGAGTGTATGTCGGTTCAGTAGGTACTAATTGAAAAAAACAGGCATAAGATGGTATCTTGCCCAAACTACATATCAGGTTATAATAATGTAAACAAATTATGAGCTATAACTTTGCTATAGAGTGATTATGTTCCTTTCGCACATAAATTACAAACTATTGAAAATTTATTCATACTCACATTACAATAGCCCAGCAAAATTTTAAAAAATGGTTATCATCACACAAGTTGTGAACCTAGGCACTTTTAAAAAAATATTATTGCTGCTGCGAAGCATTTGATTGTTGTTACGTAACGACGAAGTAAATACTGTTTTTACTGAACAGTGCACTCATAACATGGAATAACCTCCAAAAATAAATTCGAAAATCGGCTCGATTTTCACCGATTTTCAAGACTTTTATACGTCACTTTAGTTAGCTGACATTTGACATTGCTGACAGCTGACAGGTATTGAACGTTCAGGAATCAAAATGCAAAAGTTTTTATAGTTGAGTCTCCTCTCCTGTTATGGCCTTACCACAGATTAGTAAGAGTATGTCTAAAGACAGATAAGCAACGCCACCTTTTGAGCGCCTGAGTTAGTGGATAATTTTGATAGCTCAGTTGCGAAAACACACCGACGCGAATCGGTGGCGCTAGTGAGCCAAAAGAAGAAGAAGAACGTGACGTCATAGAATTCTTCTCACAAAAGGCAAAGATTATAATATTTTTGCATTACGTAACGTTTTCGTTATCCAATAGGTCGTTAATAACGGTACATACCGTATAGTTATTTTTTATTGACTCTGGGATTGGATTTGTCACACTGGATGTATTCTGCGGTTAGGTCAAAGCAACTACAGCCCGCATGGTGTATGATAAACTTTGACCTGATCGCAGAACGCATCCAGTGTGACAAAACCTGAAAAAAAAACAATTAAAAACATTACAAAACTTTAATTGTTAATAAAATAACAAAATCAGATTGAAAAGTACATCAAAACGGGATTGCTAAGACATATAATAAATTTAACTGTTTACAATAATTATCTAAGTGTATGTGGAGGGCAACTGGGGCGCTATAATTACTTACTTATTATGTACTACATTTGAGGAGACAAAAACGATGTTTTGGTGAAGACTTGCATATTGTACACTAACACCTTGCCTTTGTGCAAAACAAATATGCCCCACGTTATTTATCGTTCAAATGAATGTTTGGAACCTGACAAGTTCCAAACAATTTATTGTCAAGTTTACCAGTAAATAAAGTTACATGTATAGATGTGCCATTGCCAGCAACATTATCAGACATAGAAAGGAATATTAAACAACACAACTTAAGCAGCCGACCAATTTGACAATATTAGGGAACATTACAAAGTTTATCGTCTTTGCATTACCATTATTGGACCACTAGTTATTACTATAAACACAATGATTTGATAACATGAGTATGAATGGTCAGAGACAGTTTGTATAGCTCATTGATAGTCGTATTTTCCTCGCTCGGAGCCCACCGCACCGCGTTGAAACAGTTGAACAGCTGCTCAACTGACTTTCTTGGACTTGGTCTTCATTGTGTAGCAAACTGATGAATGAACTGTCCAGGCGGTGTCCTGTTAATGACAAAAATGATCAACATAAAGTATTGTAGCTAGAGTGAGATACTTATTTGACTAGCCTAAATTCAAACATCACAAACATACATAATAGCTTCTAAATATCTTTTATGCAATTGCAAGGATTATTTAAAAAACACAAATCACATGACCAGAGCAAACTTTTTATGGGAATGCTCACAGCAAATAATTTTGTAAAAACTACCTGATGGAAAAGTAAGTACATTAAACTCTAACTAACGTAAACATAACAGCCAGAAAGGACAAGGAAAAATTTTAAATTATTCCATACGCTGAAACCGACCACACATGTGGGGGTATTTACTGGGTGTCCCGTAAGTAGTGGTTCAACCGAAAATCCTAGATAGATGAGGGCATGATCTACCAGAATAGGCCAACATGGACTAAGAAAAGTCTCATGGTTTAAGAGTTATTCAATAATTTATATTTTTTTCAAAAAATTTGACTTACATCACTTTAGTTGTCACCATTATTTTAATACTGCGAAAATTTATGTTTTTCTGAATTATTATATTTTTTGCATAATTGAACTAAGTAGCTAAAAAACCATTTTTCACCAATAACTTCAATAGCTTAGTCAGAAAATGACCATATTTTGATTTTTTTTGGCCCGATAAACTTTTACTCAAAGTTTAAAGACCTGTGTTGAAAAAAAAATATACTGAACAGTTTGTGTCCAACAGCATAAAAACTTCTACATTTAATGCCAATTACATAATACTAAAATAGTGCTACGTTCCGCGTGGAAAAAAAAGTTACACTGAATATATTGGCAAAGAAGCAATTTTTGTGAAAAGAGTGCTTAATGTTTTTCTCTCCTAGGATCATTATAAAATCTTTGGTCTTTGGTGTAAGTACAAAAGCATAATAAAAGCTAACAGTTCATAATTAAAATTATTAAATGTCCTGAAAATGTTATTAGATAAACCCCAAACAACGCATTGACCCAAACAGCAAATAATTTTAGTCATCATTAATTAATGAAAAAGAAAACTAGCACGACAGTAAACGTGATTAGTAGCTACCGTGATTATCTATCTACTACCTAAATGGTTACCTAGCAAGTAGAAAAGATGAACAAGCTTTGCAGTTTTTTTATTGTCTTAATTTGTGGGTATCATAATATCTTTTTTTATTTCTTAGTGGACTTAATTCAGTCCATGCAATCGACTAAAACTGAAGTAATTTCTCATTCACTTATAACAAAATTAAAAGAGACATACCTACATAAGTAATTTAGTTACGTCCATCCATAGACAATTTTGCAGGGACATTAAGAGATCGTCACTTAATTGTCTATGGACTACACTAAATTACGCAAGTATTTTTCAGTTTGTATTATATAGTATTTTTTAGTTTTGCAGTTTCCAAATCATTGTAGTCTGTCTTTTTTTATTTAGTTATAAGGGAAAGGGTCATTATTAAATTTTAAGTCGCATGGCCAGAATTGAGTCCACCGACTAATAATAAAAAAGCGTCTAAATTAGAGAATAAACAATCATAAAATTCAAGTTTCTTCACCTTTTTTATCGGCCAGGTAACCATCCGGGAGCCTGGTTGCTGCTGCTAATAACGTTTTATGACCTACATTTAGTGTCGTGCCAAATTTTCATTTTCATTTATTAATGATGATTAACATTATTTGTTGTTTTCGTTAATCCGTTGTTTCGGGTTTATCTGGTTACATTTTCAAGACATTTGATAATTTTAATCATGAACTGTTAGCTTTTATTATGCTTTTGTACTTACACCAAAGACCAAAGATTTATTCAGCATGAATCAATGTGTTGTCCCATAAACTAATTTAATACTATTTATCTAGGAGAAATATTTCACTTAAGAGCATAACAATATTTTTGTACTTACATAAAGCAGGAATTGGCTCCTCTGAAGAAATTACCACAGGTTTTAAAAATGAGAGAGCACAAATCAATAACCTCCTTTTTTTAAGTTGGTAAAAAACTCTTCGTATTCCATTTTGTATATTCTTTCTTCAAATCAAGTCGGCAAACCTTAAACGTTTAAAAGGTAGGTATGAGATGACAATCTAACTACATACAATTATTCACTCATAATATTTTATCTAGCACTTATTATGTGAAATAGTATTAAAACATACATAATGTAAGCAAATACTTTTCAACTAATTTCGGTACTACTTTCTTCCATTTTAAATGCAGGCATGGACCGTAATTTTGTCCATGCTGCAGTTAACTTGATTCCTAAGAATTCGTTCCCACTTTTCGTTTGTCGGGCTACGTTTAATAAGGCAAGGATAAGGCATTTTTTATGAATTTCTTTCATTCATTTTTCATAGAATAGGTTATGTAAGGTTAGGTGCTCCGTCTGATAAAAACCAAGCCTCGACTACGGATAAGCAGAATTCAGAATATGAATCTAGAAATAGGAAACATCAGAGCCCGAATCAAAATATACAAATTAAAACATAAAAGTACAAACCTTGAGGTTATATCCACATTATTGCTTTTTATTCACCTGAGCGATGTAGCTGTGCCTTCGATTTTAGGGCCTTTGATACTCATATAGTCAATTAGTAAACTAAAGTACAAATTTACTCCTAAAATGCGAAATTACAAGATTTACAAGAAAGAAACCAAAATAAACTGCCATTTTGAAACATTTATATTGACAAGTAGGGTTGCCAGTTTCTGATTACGTTTGCCCCTAACCATAAAATGATAAATATTTATTTATGTTTTTCATAGATCACCTAAATTAAATGTTTAAACATCTATTTTCTCACAAATATTCATGAAAAAGACATACGATACGAAATATCCAATTCAGTCTTGTTAATTTTTGATTATTTATAAAATTAAGAAACTGTTCATCAGAGATTTCATAGTACGTCTTTAGTTATACATTCATATTATTTTAATTTACTTTTTATTCAATTTATTTTAGTAAATCCAGATTTCTCCTAGAATAATTTTCTTCGAAATATTTCTCATCCATCTTGCATTCCCCCCATTTCTAGGGAAAACATACCTAAAGTGGGAACCCATTTTGACAAATAAGACATAGTAATTAGTTCCTAATGTGATCACTAGATGTCATTAAATATGTTTGTTGCCAAATAGCCAATCAAACGTGCGTAGGAATTTTTGCATAGATTATAAGGCGTTCCCACTAACTCTATGTCATCTCTATGGCCGTTTCTACCCCGTGGGCCTTACTCTGGTCTGGATCTGTCCTGAACTCTGCGCCGGAAGCCATCCCTGTCACTCATACCATGTCGTGCATGACTGCGTGTGTGTGACAGGGACGGCTATATTCATTGGATCGGGTTTTGTGTCCAGATTTGCAGCAGTGCGGCACGCACGCACGCCGCTAGTAATCTGTGCGCGAGAGCCAGTCAGACAGAGACAGACGTGGAAATAATAGCTGTCATTAAAAAAAATTGGCCTGATTTTTTGACATTACAAAAAAATCCAAAAAGCGTCCATCCAGCGAATTATTTGTGAATTTGAGTGTTTTGTGAGATTTTGGCTTCGCTTAATTTATCGCTATGGCCGGTAAGAAAATGTTTATATTTTATTCTAGTTTGATCTGATCAGATAAGACCTGTAATTTAGAGTGAAGGGTTGTGTTTAGAAGTGTAACGTTTGCATTGACTTCGGCTTGGTATCTATCCCGCCTGCCCCTGCTTGCAACACGCAGACGAAATTTGAGAAGTACACATTTGATCACATTGAAAAGTGTCACACCGTAGGAGTATTCTATTTTATATGTTGAATTCGGAATAGTGTGGCTTGCGAATGAACAATTCTGTAAGTGATTATCAACCGGTAAAGCTGATGTTACACTGTAGTATTTATTATTGTCGAAGAAGTCGTTTTATAATTCTAATACAAATAAAGTATTTCTTTATTGTTTCCAGATAAATTAACACTTGATCGGCAGGCTATGAAAAATAGGGCCACAGCTCATTTACGAATTTATGTTGGTGGCCTAACTGAAAGCGCAACTGTTGAAGAATTATATGACCATTTTATCAAATTTGGCCAAATCAATGGTATAGTAGTTAATAGAAACTTTGGATTTGTTCAGTTTGAGGAGGAGTCTAGTGCACAAGATGCCATTTCTAAAGCAGATGGAAGTGTATTTCAAGGAAAAACTCTTAGTGTGAGAACAGCACAAACAAATCCTGACAAAAGGTACTTATTTATCTTATTTAAAACAAACAGTTGTCCACAATGCCTAAGGTACTAAAGTGCCTGCTATCTCACAGTCATCATCATTATCATTGTCAGCCAAAGAAGGTCCACTGGTGGACATATGCCTATTATTCATAACAATATTATCTCAACATCCATACTTTACTTGGGTGAAGATGTGGGGAACTGCCAGTATAAAAAAACATCTAATTTTCAGACGCGAGACAGACACAATAACTGTGCAGTCAGACATTCCCCCTGCTGTAGCATTGACAGATAACACTCCTGTTGTCGAGGATGATAATGAAGAATATGACAGCTATGGGAACTATATCGGTGGTGAGAGGGAGAGTAAGTCTGCTTCTGTAATTAAAATATAATCAATGGTTGTTTTCTGTCACCACCATCAGGCTTTTTCTGGGTGAGCTTGCTCCATCATCATCTCTGTCTATGCCACTGGTCTAGCCGGGAGACAAGCAAACCCATTTCAAATAAATAAAAAAACAATTTTTCCATTTACATGTCTGTTTCATAATTGCTATGTGAGTCATGAGTAGTTTAACCACCAATTTACTTCATACAAGTAATTTTGCTCCTATTTTTCTAAAATATAACATTTTTTTTCGGGTTTGTGTTAAAAATTTGAAAAAGGTGTTCACAATCTATTAAACAAATAATATTTCACCAGAAGTGTCTTCAAAATGTATTGCATTAGAAACACAAAGTGAAGAATCTCAATGATTTAAACTTTTCTGGTGCATTGCAATTAGGTATACCTAGATCTGCAATGTCAAATCTAGATTATAACAAGTTGCATTGCAATAGCTACTCATGGTTTGACCTGGGTATAATAAACACACCCTCCTTATATCTAGATAATCCGTCATAATCGTTGTCTGGTACTTCGTAACACAAGGAAGAAAATTCCTTGCCATTGGTGTGTCGTCTGGCGCATATTTATTTATTTATTTAGATTTCAGAGAGGAAGAGTATGACGAGGCGCCCGCTTACAACCCGGGCTGGAAGGATGGCCGTGGGCGCGGACGCGGCGTGCCTCGCGGTCGCGGTCGCGGCATGCGAGGCAGGGGTGGCCCGGGGTTCAGAGAACGCTCGCCGTTGCCTGGCAGAGGTAAAGTCCGTTTTTGTTGGTTTGTCTAATAATGTTAACAATATTGACATTTCTTTTTAACAAAATAATTAACGGACATTAATTAGAAATAACGGACTTTAAATAAAAACCAATCAGCCCTCAAAGTTTAAAAACTTTTTAATAAAATTCCTAACTAACAGGGATAATCTGCAAGAAGATCTTATTTATATGGTATAGAAGTAATGTTTGTATCGACTTAATCGCGTTTGAATCGCGACGTCATCACAGCAGCTACGCGGCCAGCTACTGAATAAAGTATGAATCGCGCTTGTGTCGCTACATAAAGTTCACTACTTGAAATGACTAATTGTTGTTGTTATTCTTTAAAGGCAATATTGTTTAAGAGCCACAGGTAAAAATCTAAAATTCATGCTGAAGTAGCATTAAACAGTTGAAAAGTTTAGTGCTCTCAGTAATACCAGTTTAATAGTTACGATTGACAGTGAAGGTTCCTTGAAGTTGATGATAAAAGAGTTGTTTTCACAGATCGAGGTTACGACCGCTACCCGCCGAAACTGCCTGACTATCCCAGAGCCGTGCCAGTCACAGAGAGGAATGACTGTGAAATCATTGTTGTCTCAAAAGCTCTCACGTAAGTATTTATTTTGTATACTATCACTTTCGTTTTTATTGTAAAATTACCCCAGTTATAACTGCATGTGTTTTCCTGTCCATTACATTATTATGAACTCAAATTAGGTAGTGGTATTGTCATTTTTACATTTCTACACTAGTTTTTTTTGTCAGATTTTCTAATATATTATACTAATGTCCTGTTTCACAATGTCTTAATAAGTTCTGGTTAACGTTATCTGTACTACATCATACTAAATGATGTTCTATATTTGAATTATTTGTTTGTTAGTTCTTATTTGTTGATGGTGAAACAAGCCCTTATTCTGTAAAATTGTATCCTAACGTTTTTATATATGCAGTGAATATGCAGAGTACATAGAAGGCCGACTAAAGCACTTGGGCATAGTGGTGGATCTCCTATTTCCAATGGAAGACGTGCCAATCGGGAAAGTCTTAGGCAACATCGCGTCGCGAGGGTGCCTGTACGCAATACTAGTGATGCCGCAGAACCAGGAACACAGATCGCTGACGTTGACAATACTGCATGGACTACCCCAAGGTAATTTTTAGTTAGTTACACTAGTTTTGTTACAAAAACAGACAAACTAAAATCTGAATGACCCACAGAACACAGATAGCAAAAGTATGACAATCAGGATCACAGACTTTCAACTAAAGTTGACGGTTTGAACCGTCATAGTGCGCCTTCACATTAGGGCGTAAGCATCCGATGCTCTTACATAACAGCAGTCGCTACTACCGTTTATAGTATGAAATTATCAGTAGCTCAAAAGTCGCCTAAGGAGTACCCAAAATACGCTCTCGCTCCATATAATGAGAGAGTGAGACAAAATGTTGTAGATCCGTTCAGTGGCATAGTAGACCGTATCGTTTGCTTTTCGTGTCTGATACATTCGTAGCACTGTCATGGAAAGATACGATGTAGTGTGCATAGACCTTTATGAGTAAACAGCAACTATTGAACATATTTCGATTCACGTGTGTAAACGTACATAAAAATTATAATGCAACAGCGCTGTCGCGATGGCGATGCCGCTACCTTTGCAGCATGCTTTGTAAATAAACAGCCTTAGTTGGTGCGTATGTCCTTCTCATCTAAACACCACATCAACGTCTCCCAGAAAGCTATGATTATGAGCCAGGGATTTCAGAATACCTGCCGTTTGTTCTGTCACTTTTACGCACCCACCATGTGTTCTAAGTATTCATTGTTCATGGGAAGACGCCGTAGACCAAGACATACCCAACCTATGTTACAGCAACTGGCAAAAACTGTGGATTGTTCCAAAGTGAGTCTTGGCCTCCTGCGGAATTGAATTGAATTGGAATCACCATAGTATTGTTCGTGAAAATTTCTGTATAAATTCACAAACAATTTTAATTTTAAGTTTATAATAACATATTTTTTTTAATTTGAATTTTATTTTGTGACATATTTATTTTTATTTGGTTACATTATATTTGTTAATTTAATTAATAACTTTGTATCATTACTATTTTGCTGAATTAAATAAAAAGAAAAGTGTGTGCCAATTACAGATATTCTGTCCTATTCGTTGGCGACTGCCATCCATTATCTAAAAAAAAAAAAACTTTCCCAGAGCACCGCAACATGCCAATCGAAGACGCGCTACAGCTGATCTCGCGCAACTTCCAAGAGGTCCAGCGCGGCGGGCCCTCCGGCCGCGAGGCGGTCTACGCGCTGCTAGGGCAGCTGGCCGACGGGCGCACGCTCACAGTGCTGCAGTATGACAAAGTGATCGAGTATCTACAGGTGAATATTTTAAGTAGAATATTTGGTTGATTGATATGATTGAAATTTAAAGATACAACCTTCACAAACAAAACAAAAATGACATAACATGACACATTTTCATGAAGACTCGTGTGTATTGTAAATATGGCAAGAATTTTATTGTCGTGTCTTACCAGAGTAAGCTGTTTTGCAATCATACTACTATCATAATAAAAAGAACAAATGGCAACGTCTTTTTTTGCCTAAACAATTATTTAAGCATAGATACAAACTAACATTCACATTCCCACAGGAACGCCGCGAGCAACAAGTGAAGATCGAGCTCGGCGAGCCGCTGCCCACCGCGCCCGCGAACAAAGCGCAAGTGGACCTACAGCAGCGCATCCTCAGCATCCTCAACGACAAGAAGCCCCCGCCCTCCGCGCCCGCGCCGCAGCCCGTCGCGCCCCCGCCCGCGCCCGCGCAGAACAAGCTGCTCAGCGACCCCACTGTCAAGAAAGCGCTGGAGTCTATACTGCAGAAGTTTACTTAGTTGTTCACTGAAGTGGGACGATCTTGGATGTTTGAAGTTCTTCAGATAATAGTTCAGTTTTATAAAGTACATACTATTGAGGCGTCGGATGCTCGGTGTCAGTTGTGAACTTTATATGACATAGACATTTCTTGGTAAAATATCAAAAGTGACTCCAAATGGTTCGTGTAATTCATACGAATATTACATACAATGCTCCTCGCCATTAGATTGAACTTTACTGGTCACTCTGCCGCTTGTTTATATACCTAGTGGAATCTAAAACTGAATTACACTTGTATGCATTCTCTACAAGTGCCCATGCAGGAATATACTGTGAAAGAAGCGCTGGAATCGATACTGCAGAAGTTCACCTAGTCATTCACTAAAGTGGGACGAAAATGGCTTGGCTTAAGTTGGTGCAGCACATAAAGCAACTTTCTGATAACAGTTTTATAAAGTACAGAGATTATGATCTCTCAGCGTCAGTTGTGGGCATAATAATCTAGAATGGTGCCTCTCTATTGACTTTTATTCTTCAATGAAGACATATGAAGCATGTGGACACTTGTATTTATGTGTATATAGATTTAAAAATGGATGGAAGATGGCTACCTGCTTAAATGTGGCATTAATCCACTTTAAAAATGTTTAATTTTTTGCCCTACTGCACCTTGGGACTAAATTTATTTAAATGCATGAAAACATCTAAATAGTGTAAAATGAACTTCTATCTAGTTTTAAGATAATTTTAAGACATGTGCAAGAAAATGTATGTCATACAAGACTGTATGATTTGATTGAACTCTAGAAAACAAATAAAAAAACTACAAATATACATTATCGGTTTTATTTAATAAGTTCATACATATAATTAGAGGTGGTCTAAACAGTTCTTCACAGAGCGAGCAGTTCATTGGTGATGTGAAATGACAAACGGTGCTATAGTTACTTGTTATTAATGTACACACACAAAAGTAATTTCTCAAATACTACAAACTAACATTTTTGTATCTGTACACAATGTCAGAATTGGTTCCCGTATATTTGAAGTTACTGAATATTATGTATGGGTTCTCTACAACACTTAAAGCGGAAAAATACTTTTTTTCGTCACTTTTTTTTTTTATATGAATCACATATTAAGTCTACATGCAAATTGATTTGAAGTGTCTTATCAATAATAAAAAATAATAGGATACTAAACATGATTGTTGACGATATAAAGACGTCATTGGTACACCGCCAGCGGTCGAGACATTGTAGCTACAGTTCAACGGGAGATCATATCCCAATATATAAAAATATAACTGTATGTACTACAAACCGAATATTCACCCTAGCAGCAGAACGACATTATCACGAACTTCTATGGCATATATTTAAACGTCAATGATTTATAATATTGAATATTCAATTCAGAACTTCCCAATTGAGATCAAGGCCCTGCGTCTTAGACTTTCAAAGCTTCTCTTTAAAAATCCTATTTACCGTTCTAGAAGTTATTAGCTATACAAGATATATAATAAACTAGGATAATGTTAGGAATATCCACATCTTACTCTATATAAACATTTCCACAACGCCCTTACTACTACAGCGACTAAATGCCACCACGCGCCTATCGAGCTCCATAAAGCTATTTATTTGGAAGAATTTGGTGTCAATCGGGAGAGCGATAGGCGAGCGCGATATTTACAGGATCAGTCAACGCGACCGCGCCGCCGACCTCTCGCGAGCTTGCATCCTTCAGCAGTCGTCAGTCACATTACGATGATCTCTCCGAGGGGTCGTCTTGTTTCGAGGGGTCAAAGCCCTCTTTGATGTGGCCGCCGGTGCCCTTGGGGTCCAGATCCGTCGCCCAACTGAAGTGCATCAGTGCTAAGTGGGTGTTACCTAATTTGTTGTGAACTTTACCGAGTAAATAATAAACTAACGATTCTCTCGGGGCGATATCTTTCAAATAATGAAGATCGGTTAGTGCGTCTTGCGGCCGGCCCGCCCTTAGCAGCACAGAGGCTCTATGGAAACGACACAATGGATTCTCCGTGTCTAACGCGACCGCTCGCTCGAGCGTGGCCAGGGCACGGTCGGTCTTGTCCAAAGCGGCCTGCGCCAAGCCGAGCTGACACCTCAACACGCCGGAATGGGGGTGTATACTGAGCGCGCGGCGAATGTGCACTTCGGATTGTTTCCATCGCTCTTGTCGCGCGTACACCGTGGCTATGCCGAACCAGGCGACGTAATTCCGCGGGTCGATACTGACCGCGGTCCGGAAGCTCGCCAGGGCTTTGTCGGTCTCCTCCGCTACCGCATACTCGTGCCCCAGCAGAGCGTGGGCGTATGCCGCGTCCGGATCTATCTGAACCGCTCTTTTGAAGAACTTGAGTGCCGTTTCTCGCTCTTTGTGGAGTGAAAAACAGTTTCCGGCAGCTAACCATGCGATGGGATCGGTTCTGTTCAGTTCGACTAATTCTTGAGCTAAGGCAGACAGTTGCGCCTCCCGCTGCAGGTGCCAGAGACAGGTACTATAGATATCCATTCCTTCCGTGCGGCACGGATACTGTTTCCTTAATTCAGAGAAGATTTTAGCTGCCGCTTCGTACTGAGCCAGCTCGTAATGAGCCCGCGCTATCATGGTCTGCACCCAGGGCGAAGACAACTGTTTCGGCGGCGCGTCTTGGAACAACTTGATGGCATGCTTACAATCTAGGAAAGCGAGCGCTTTGTACGCCTCGCCCAATTCTTTTAATACATTCAATAACGCTACACCGTTCGAATTCTTTGGCGTGATCGTAGGCGTTACAGTCTCCATGCTCTTATTTCTATCATTTGATTCGACGGAGCTTGTTTTCATGTTCTTAGTGGTCCGTTGTTTGTTTTTTCTCGAAGGGCTTTTGGGAGCCACAAATTTTCTGCTAGGAGACTTGTTGTTCTCCTTGACCGAGTAACTGCTATTATTATTACTGAACAGTCTGGACGAGCGGCGCGGCGCCGGGCCGAGCGTGCACCGCGGCGCCGGGCTGAATACTGCATCTTTGAGTTGACCCATTTGTGCTCGCAATGAATTTACTATTTTAGGTATAGCCTTTTGTTCATTCGAATCAGTGAGAGTCGGCGTATATAAAACGGGAGATTCTTCCATAGGTAACATGCCAAATGAAGGTGAAAACGGTATAGGTGCCATACCACTGAAAACACTATGCATTCTTTTGACGGGAGCCTGGGTCTCAGGAGTAATACTTGTAGACATGGTCATTGGTGTCCTAGGGGCCACATTATTTGGTGTGATATTGGCATTCAAATTAGAATTATTATTAGGAATGTTAGTGTTGACAAAGGAAATATTTTCAGAGTTGCTGACTAGATTAACTAAACTTGATACACCAAAGGTAAATTCAGTGTTATTCATTTGAAACACTTGGTTTGTATCAACTTTCTCACCCATGTTACATAGTTGGGCGAATGATTTCCACATGAACGGATTCAGAGATAATGCTTTCCGATGTGCTTCAGCTGCTTTACTCCGCCGCTCTGTGATGTTATACACCTTGGCAAGAAGCTGCAGTGCGTATGGTGCTTGATCACCGAATTCTGAAGCAACTATGTCTAGATTTGATCCTAACGCAACTTCTGCATCTTTGTACCTGAAAAGCAGAAAAACTCAATTTTGAATAATGATTAAGATTGTGTGGATTATTGAGTTAAATAAGAGCCCATTGGATGCCCCTATCATACAATTAGGAAAACCTTTAAAAAATCACTGCACTTGGCGCATGGCAGCCACAAACTACACTCGAATTTTGAAACCTTTGGTATCAGAAATAATACTATTTTCAAGCAATTCCATGGCAAGTGATAGTAGCCTTTCAGTGATTCTTCAATAAAATGAGAACTAATATGAAACTGATGGACCAAAATAGAATTTTTTTCTTTAGTCTTGTACAATATCACAAAGTAAATGCAAAATTCTAGATATAAAGGTGTACTCTTATCAAAGATAATGAAATATACTTACGATTTTAAGTCTATTGAACATTTAGCTAGCAAAAACCTAGATTGTGGAAGTGACAGAGAGGCATTTTGCAGCAAATGATGAGCCTCATTCACGCGACCAGCTCTATAGTAACATGTCCCCAACAAAAACGATGTCTCCTCTGAAGCCACTGCAAATTAACAATACTACACATTATATCATGCCGAGACCATAATATCGTAACGATTTTGTTTACAAGAAAACACAGAAAATCAATAATAACACAAATCGCAGGTGTTATAAAATCATCACCTTGGTATATTTTGAGGGTAAGAAAATTATTTACAAATTACCTTCCGCGTGCAATCTCTCAGCCAAAAATATAGCATTGTCGTACTCATAATTATTGAGACAATCCCAAACGATAACCTGTGGGAAAAATAAATGCATAATTTAGACCAACTCCACTCCAGCAATAACCCAAATCAATCACTGACAGTTGGTAAAGTGCATTTGGTGATCACCTGTATTGGTTCTTGGACAATCATTTTGAAATTATTATAGCACTCTTGGGATTGTAATTGTTAAAAAATATTTCACATCGCAAGCTACGATATTTACACATTCACAAAGCAAATTAGAACGTATTTTACGACGGACATTTTCATTTTTTGTTGATTGTCTATGGTTTGACAAGTTACGAAAGCAGTGGTCAGTATTGCCAAATAAAAAAACAATGATTACCATAATAAGGGCTCGGTGTCGATGTTAGCGGTGAAGCGGGGTGGCACAGCGGGACCGGTGACGGGTGAGAGCGAGACGATATTAGCGTCGCACAGTGGGACGATAGTATTAGTATGAGAAAAATGGCATACATATAATATCGTAACTTTTTAATTACAGAAAAAGTCCCATTCGTTTACGCTAGAGAAAATACTGTCTTTAATGCCTATTGGGTGGCATTTTAAATTCGTCACTCATTTTGGATTAAGGATCATTAATTAGATTAAGGATCATTAATTACTTTCGTCCATACAATTTTTTTTCTCAGAATTAACAAGGTTTTTGAGAAAAATTGCAATCAATAAGTCGCACCTTTGGGAACAAAGGGTCACTTTTGCAATATTTTATAAAAACGACTTAAATATACAGAAAAAAGCGCGATAATCGACTTTATATACACAGTAAAAACGGTGATAATCGCGTGACAAACATCGCTTTGAGGGCGGGGGGGACGTTACGTTATTTCGCGTAATTGGTCCGTTTGCTTCAAATATAACGTCTTTTCCGGTCAGTAGTGTCTTGACAGCCGAAGTGTGATCTTGCGCGTTGTTGACAGAGCGGCACTACGGTAAGTTATGACTTATATGCTTACATATTCCTTGGAATGGTAACGTTACTTCTATTTAAAAAGTATATTTTGTTACCAATTTTGATATTTGTTTGCTGTAAACATAAAGACACTTCTGTTTATAAGTGACATCGAACCATAAAACTTTTCGTATCATTGAACCCAAAACGTCACTTCTGTAAATAAATGACATTTTATTTGTATTATGTAGTGATATTTTTGCATATAAGTGACTTTTTGGATTTAAATAATCCTGTTTGTTTTGATAATATCACAAGCATTTTTATTTGCTAGTAATGTTTTAAACATAATAATTTCATTCCATTGTTTATAAAAGAAAAGGTGTTTTTAATATAAAGTGTATTTTTATTATTAAAGTAAATGGTTAATAAAATTAGAGCATAAAGTATGTTTTAGTAAAATGACAGTTTGTTAATACTTGTCTTAATTTTACTAGATTTATTTGTGATTTTTACCTAAAAGGGCCATTGCATTTTGAATACAATAATCATTTAATTGATGTTTAAATGTTACATGAGTAGTAAAATTGCATTATGTTTATATTAATTATTTTCTTACTAAGGACGAGGACAAAATGCATTGTGAGCAAATCAAAATATATAAGATCTACGCGGCTAAAATGATGACGATTAACGTATTGGACCGAAAAGAATAACTTTATCCCTACTAATTACTTACTATACTTACTATAATATTAATTTGGTTTTAGGTGACAGATTTCAGGAATAAAAAGGCTGGTCAGCGTTCGGGAAACTGCGCAAGAGCGTCTTCTCGTCTCAATTACCTCAGTGTCTGAAGACGAAAGTCTTCAACCATTGTGTGTTACCAGTGTGTGTTGGCATACGGATCCGAAACGTGGTCCTATGAGCCTCATAAAGAAGCTCAAAATCACACAACGAGCAATGGAGAGGGCTATGCTCGGTGTTTCTCTACGAGATCGAATCGGAAACGAGGAGATACGTAGAAGAACTAAGGTAACGGGCATAGCCCTGCGAATCAGTAAGCTCAAGTGTTATGTCAATTTCAGAATTTATTCATGAATATCTTATAAGTTTTTGTCCGCCAAACTTGTTGTATAAGAGAATTTACTTTCGTATTAAGGCTGAAAATGATTGATTTAAGTTTTAGATTTAATTGAAACGTGTAGGCTATGCCAAATGTGTTCAGATTTTAAATAATAAGTACAACTTCAACTTAAATAAAGACTTTAGATACCTACTAAACTGATAAGGTATGATAATGAATGATATATTTTTGAAAACAATTCAATATTACTTAAGTTTTATCACGTATAGAATAACTTAAAAGCCTTTATTATATAATTTCATTCGAAATGTTTATTATTTTATTCATTTGGATGTCATTTATTTGATTTTGAATAAACAAAACTTGATAATATCTCCTGTTTTATTGAATAATCCTCCATGTTATCGTTACATCATGTTAAATTTTCGTATTTGCGTATTTTTCTGCTGTTTTTAGTTTTATTGGTTTACAATAATATTCAACTTTACTAAAACATAAAGGTAATCACCTCTTAACATACTCTTAAACTTTCTTTTTAGATTTTATTATTTTTTATAAAGGACATTTCTGCAAAACAACTATTAGCAATTTGTAACAAAAAGACACTTTTGGTACCCTCCCCTCAGTTTAAGGCTTATTTCTCAAAATCGTCTCTTGTATGATTTTTTTTAATAGTAACAATTTATCTGTTAAGAATTTATCAATGTAAATCTGTGAGAATCGCGTTAATACTCTAAAACAGTATTAAGTTATTTAAGAACTACGCTAAAAAAAAACGTTTTTTGCTCCTCCTGTAAAGTTGGAAATCCTGCAGAAGTGACCCTTTGTTCCCAAAGGTGCGAAGTGACCTTAAGAATTACGATGAAGAAGATACGACGGGTTGGTATATTTTACCTAATTTACCCAGGTATGCTAGGTATTTTTTAAATTAACGTTAAAAAACTCATTGTTTTGAGTATGAATACCCAAACCTACATCAATACCCACCACTATAGATGGGCGGGTGGGTAGAAATCCAGTGGATATTTATCCAATTTATTCCCACCCGGTAGGTAAAAATTGATTTATACCTAATTTACCCAGGTGTTTATTAAGGATGCTGGGTATTTATTAAATTTTCGTTGAATACTCATTGTTTTGAGTATCAGTTGCCTGTGTATGAATACCTAGACCTACAATATGATTAGAAATATCATTTAAGCTATACAGTCAGTCATCATATTCACTTAAAATCATAAATTATATTATTCGTTTCAACATAATCGGATAATGTTGAGTAGTAAGAACAACCGTTTTTTTTTAATGAGTATAACTTACAAAAGGACAGAGACAAAAGGAGTTATCTCAACTTTGCAATATTTCACTTGATGACGGGGTACTTGGTAGCGGTGACAGCACTCAATGTAAATCTGCATCTCATCGTATTTATTTTGTTTTGCATCAGTATTTGAGTTTAATATATTTTGAGTACGTTTAACACTTTGACATATCATTCCTTAATTGCTAAAGCATTCTTTTATTATTAGTATTACATAAAATTAAATGCACTCTACTCGATTTTTGTAAGATTTGTAACTCAATGTTTGACACTACTCCGTCGTCGGTCGAGAAGTTGTAAAAATAGTTATTACAAAGACTACGCGCATCGACATTACATTCAAAACTGGCAAGTTATAGCCAACGGCGATAGGACTGCGCACGTGGCAATCCCAGGTAGATAAAAAGGTAAAGGGAAGGGTTGTAAAGGTATTGTTTTTGTTTGCATACTTATCGCTTGTGTGACTATGGCCATTGTGTGATCGAAGAGCTGACAAGTAATGAATTTACTGAGCACTTCATTTTATTTTTAATGTGTTAAATACTCTCGTAGTATTTTTAGAATAACTAGTTGACGTGACCTTTCGTAAAACGCTTTATGGATTACACATCGATACGTTAGGCTGATAGCGGTAGAGGATAAGCTTTCTTAAATTTCAAACACATTATATGTAATATATTTATAAATTAGTTCGTACTTAATTCTTAGATATACAAATACACATAATGTACTGCACTGAATAAAATTTAGTCCTGTAAAACTGTTTAACCTTACACAGTCTTCCTCTACCCCTTTGGGATTGCCAAAATGCAGGTTCGCACTGTATTTGCAACTAAATGACAGTTTTTATGGGATTTTTATAAAAATATACCATTTTTATAGTTCAGTATTATAAACTACTTGAAAATAAATTGAATCGCACCATAAAAGTGACAAACTTCAATAAAAATATTTCATTTCATTTTTAAAAACAGGCTTTAATTTATACCCGGTATCAATTGGAATCGGGTGGGTTAAAATAGCGTGGATTGGATATTTATCCAGTGGCTGGGTTTATATCCGGTTAGGCGCCCATCTATACCCACCACGCCCATCAACGCCCCGCTTCCGCGGTCGCGCCGCCAATCGCCGACTTCATGACCGAGCCTAGCGTAAGTAATAGACAATAGACAAGGTGTATATCATGTTTTTTTTGTTATGGCAACATTATCAGAATCGTCACAAAATCGCGATTTGTGTTGTGGATTCATTGGGAAAGAAAATAATATTTTTATAGTTTTTCATAGTGTTTGGTTGGATTATTTTGATAATATTGTGAAACTGTGTATAGATATATGCGAACGAATCAAATAGTGTTCGTTTGTGGCGTATGCAATATGTGCACAGTGGTGATTACGAATGACATCTGCTAACAAAAGGAAAACAGTAGCTATAGGACGAACGTAGTCATAAATCCAGGTAAACAATTTGGTGAAAACGTTATACATGTATCTCTAATCCCAATAAGGTATGAAATAATGGTTATTCACGCGTCATCAACAAAATCATTACCCTTCACTCGAAAGCCCTAAACAAGAAAATGTCAAGACGTGTGACCTCCAACTTACTGGTTCCGTGATTGTTTCATGCCTTGAAATGTGGATCTTCGATTGTTACAATTACTAGTATCTTAGATTTTCTAATGAATATTGTTGCAGATGTTCTATTTAACATGTAGGTGAAGAGAAATGGTCATTGGACATCTTAATTGCTTACTAATCATTATTTAGATAGAACTGATTGCTCTACAAGTAGAGATGCAACATTTATCTATCTGTATGGGCAGTGAACTAATTGAATATGCTAGCTTATATTTTTCACAGGCAAATTTATTTACCTGATAGTGCAAGCTAAGCAAACAGCACTACACTTAAACAGCTGTTGCCAATATTTCTCTGTATTTCTATAGATTAAGCTTAAGTGAATTTAGTGCTAATACAAAACAAATTGATTTTTCAAAAGCTTTAAAATACATCTGCAGATAAAGGCTTGTTTGTTACATTATTTTTGACACAGTTTCCAGTTGGTATGCTTATGTTTACCTACATTGTCTTTTTTCCTACTACAATGGCAGATTGTAGTATGGGGCCAATAGGATTGTTACAGTTTTTATGGCACATTATAATGTGCTCTTTGCGTACATACAAATTTTTAGTACCTATCTGTCTGTAGATGTTTATTTTTACTTAATTTATAACTTGGTTATAGCAGGGCCAATTTTATTTTTAGTTTTTAGTCACAACTAAACTGTCTGTATTTAATTTTATACCCCTTAGTCATTTATCAATGAAAGAAAACTAATTCATTCTTATGAGTTCTGAGATAACTAAAAATAATAATATCACAGTAGTTTTTTAATAATAATGAGTTATTTACATACAAAACAAGTTTTATCTTACTTGAAACTAGTTTTGCAATTAAAAAAGTATGGTAGGTATTCAGTTATAGATAAGGCATTCCATATTTTATACTTGGTATTGTTTATCTTGTTAAACCTCCAAGAAATAATGATGTGCATCTGGATTGGGGGCCCATTTTTTTAACCCTTGTGAAATGAAATAAAACTTTACGGGTAATTTAGTTAAAAATAGTAAAAACTTAAAGCATAGGGCCAAAAATTTCTTAAACATAAATTACAACTTTTATCGATAAATTACTTGGGCCCTCAATCCAGATGGTGGCATAGCCTAATCTCAGTAAGTATTATCTCTGGTTTAATATTTTTTATTGAAGGATTTAGTTAAGAATTTCTTACATATTTTAAGAAATACCCAAATCTGTAGAACATGACGTTATGGATTTATGGCGGTATATCTAGGGCCCTCACTCCGTTATTGTCTGAACCCTAAAACATGAATTTATCTGGAAAAAAAAATTACGACTATTAGAAATGTTACTTAAAAATACACTCGGTGAATTTCTTAAAAAGAAATAATGACTCAAAAGTTAATTGTTAAGAAGTACATGAAGGTCGTAACGTCTGAACTGAGAGCCCAATATTTTTGGCTTTATTGACTAGGCACAACGTCATAGATTAAATCAAATTTGATAAGATTTTTAACTTTTTCTTAATTAAATTGTAACATATCGTCCATTCTTCTAAATGCCATATTTTAAGAGAAAAATAACTTTTAACTTTCTGTAAGGGAATAAATTGTAGGGTGACCATAGTTTATCATAGTGTAAGTGTATATTTTGTAAAGCGCAGTCTTACTATAGCACCAGAGGCGTCGAAATACGCAAATGAAATAAAATCATTCTAAAAAATATTTCACGATCGGTACAATTATTAAAAAAATATTTACTTCACATCAATGTGTACTCCATAGCTTCTGACTAAATTTAAAATATCCAAGAGAAGTTGACCTAAAAAGATATAATTTTAAAGCCATCATCTATGTGTATCATGAAAAATATCGAAAGAATACATTATCTCGAAAACTTCAAATAATTGTAGAATATATGGGGGTTAAATTGATAGGTATGGTACTCAGCTCGCATTGGCTTGACACCTGAAACAACCTGATTTGAGTATGATTCATGCATGTCTTAGTTTTTTTTTGGTCTAATCGCTATAACTATGTTGGTTCCTAGTTAAGTTACTTTCAAGGAATTAATAGACGGTCCCTTAATACTATGATAAACTAATGGTCACCCTACAATTTGTTCTCTTAAAGAAAGTTGAAAGTTATTTTTCTCTTGAAATATGGAATTTAGAAGAACGGGCGTTATGTTATAATTTAATTAAGAAAATGTTAAAATTCTCATCAAATTTGCGTAAATCTATGACGCTGTGCCTAGTCAATAAAGCCAAAAATATTGGGCTCTCAGTTCAGACGTTACGACCTTCATGTACTTCTTAACAATTAACTTTTGAGTCATTATTTCTTTTTAAGAAATTCACCGAGTGTATTTAAGTAACATTTCTAATAGTCGTATTTTTTTTTTTTCAGATAAATTCATGTTTTAGGGTTCAGACAATAACGGAGTGAGGGCCCTAGATATACCGCCATAAATCTATAACGTCATGTTCTACAGATTTGGGAATTTCTTAAAATATGTAAGAAATTCTTAACTAAATCCTTCAATAAAAAATATTAAACCAGAGATAATACTTACTGAGATTAGGCTTTGCCACCATCTGGATTGAGGGCCCAAGTTATTTATCTATAAAAGTTGTAATTTATGTTTAAGAAATTTTTGGCCCTATGCTTTAAGTTTTTACTATTTTTAACTAAATTACTCTTAGAGTTTTATTTCATTTCACAAGGGTTAAAAAAATGGGCCCCCAATCCAGATGCACATGAAATAATGTTATGAATCCTGCATTACACAAAAATACTTCATAATTTATTTTGACTTAATTTTAGTGCCAACTACACAGAGATTCAAATATTAAATTTACTATTGTTGTTTTAAATTACATGTTTAATTATTAAATGGTATCACTATTTTATTTAATGTGAAAGCAAATGCAATATAATTGCACAATAGTATTGCTATGCAATTCAATGAGTTAGTTGTTTTCTAAATAACTCTTGTTCAAAGAGATTTAAACAAATATTGCTAGGGAATGATACATTTTTTTCTCTATTTGTTTCACAATGTCTATTGAATGCTATTGTTTCTGCGCTTGACTGCTTTCATGAATTAACTTTGGTTCCAATGTCTTACATCTGAAGTACCTAATTGAAAACATTTTACAGACTGTTTTGGTACTTATAGTTGTTACATGTAGCTTTTACTGTAGCTATAAAGCTTTTACTTTAAGGACCAAGAATATGTAACAAAGAGACTGTCTATAATTGTTCTATTATTCAAGAAAATTATACTTCCTCATTAGAATTAATTATTCAGCCTCACATGCTGAACAAATATTCACAAGTAAGAAAAATAATAAATATAAAGTATTATTTTTCTCAATGGCCATTTGAAACAGTAGTGTATATTTGATTTTTGTTGTTGTTTTAGAATGAATTCGACGGAAACCGTCACTGTGGCACCTCAGCCCATATCTGATGTGGTCCACAAAATATTCGAGCGCTCCCAGGAGCCGTTCCTGCAGACTCTAGCCGCCCAGGTCATCGCAGGAATATTTGTATGGACGGCCCTGTTCATCACTTGCCAACAGGTAAGGAAAAATAACTTTTAGATTGCAAAAGACTTTTATGTGTTGCCAGAGGTTGCTGGTTCAAATCCAGCACATTTGCAAGTTTTTGGTTTCTTATTTAAACTTATGACGGTAAAAATAACACAGTCAAAATATTCAAAAGCAATATTTTATGTTGGTTTATTCCTGTTCGGTTGTGTGTAGCGAGCGAGAGTCAAAGTACTGTGTTGTTTGTTACTCAATCTCAACTGATAGTAAAGAATACATTATAATTTTGCTGAAATAATTTGATAATCCAAAACAGTAGTACTTAACCTACTGTCTGATTGATACGAATGGAAAGGAAACTGTTTGAAGCGATAAGTGCACCAATATCGCGTTACAATATTTAATTCCATACCTAGATATGAGTGTAAATAATCGCTTGTAGCGTTATTAAACGCTTACGTGGATTCTTTCATTCCTTTTTATATATATTCTAAATCTAGTTATTATAGTATGCAAGATTTCGAATGAATTCATATTAACCGTTTTTGCAACATATGCCTACCCTAACTAATGTTCGCATGTTCGCGGCCTTCACTAATCTAGTTCTTTTTTAGCTAGGGTTTTATTTGCTAGCCAAGTAGCTAGCTTAGTCCCGCGTTTGGGTGATGTAACAAGGCCTCACGTTTCGTATTCAGCGCTTCTACTTTGAGAGGAATAATAGCGGAATTGATGGATGGTTGTTATAGAACCTTCGGTATTTCGGACTTCAGTTCGGACTATACACCCGAGGTATAATCACTTTATTTAGCAGATGATGATCACTGCAAAAGAAGATTCTTTTATTTCTTTCATAGTTTTTATACGTTTTTATACCAATTAAATGGCGTCCGCGTCACGTTACCAATGCTGAGTCCCTAAATGGCAAAAGTACCTACCAAGTTTCTCATAAAAAAACTCCCTCTATGGGTTTTTGAGGACGTAGCTATTCATTTAAATAAATAAACCTAGGTTTGTATACCTAAAAAGTTCAGATCTCTTGATCTCGGTGGTCTGGAAGCTAACTTTCGTGCAAAGTCTTCTTTTCTCCAAGTACATTGCCCTCGAATATATCATCAACTAACTAGGTAGTAGAAAAGCATGGCAGCAACCGGAAAACGCTGTTATTTTCCAAGAAAAATGCATATCCGACTGGCAGCCCTGTTTGTGCTGAGCCGCCGGTTTTTCTGTCGTTTTCACATTCGTTCATCGGTAGAAAGTAAGTGTATAGGTGGGTGCGTTTCTTTGCGTCGCTTCTGTGTTAACATTGAGTTAATAAACTAAACTAGGATACGCCTACATCGAATCGATACTAGGCTGATTCTATCGAGCACTTTAGGGTGCGAACAGGAAGCAATGGGCGGGATTCTAGTGAAACACAGACAAAAACTAAAACTTAAGCAAAGTTCACTTTCATTCCTAAATAAATGAAAAGAGTCTACAATGATTTAGAGACGTCAAACTAAACGGCTGTTAGTTGCATAGAAAATTTCGGAATCCGTAGACAATTTAGGGGGGAAATCAAGAGTTCGGCACTAAATTGTCTATGAACTACACTAAACCACGCATTTTTTTTCATTTTTCCGAGCAAACTGACAATGTTATAGAAACGTCAATTAAGCAGTTAGTTTCACGTTTCTATAACATAACTATCTTCATTTATTTCGAAGGGGAAGGTACATTTTTACTTTATTTTTAGTCGATGCATCATTAAAATCAGGCCCAATGTGGGCCCAATGACCCATCTAATATTACGGTTAGAGTAAGGTAAACTCGTGTTACATTAAAATGGATATCCTCAGGTGGCATCGACCGATCATAATACGTGTCTGCGTATCTACTTTGCAGACTAATAATGTAAGAGACTGGGAGATAAACAACATTTGCTATGCTAAGATGTAGATACTTTGGATTTTAAAGTGGCCAGGTAGGTTACTATTATTAGACTCGTTAGTAAAAAGAAATGCGAATAATCCTCCAAGATCAACTAATGAATACCGACGCGTTTAAGCAGTCTGATTTGGATACGTCTCCAAAATTAAAATGTCACTAATATTAGTATCTTTACACCGTGGCCCACTTTTTCTGCTTTTGGCATCATGTTAGCAAAATACCGAGTTGCTTTTGAGTTGAAGCAAGAATGAATAATTAACACGTCACGATCAACCTGATCAAGGATTCGCGAACTCACGAATCGTCTTTACGATACATTTGACCATGAGATTGATTCATTATTGATTGATTGATATAGTAATTGTATCTCTCTAGAGTCTAATTTTAATAACATTTCAGTCAAACAATTAGATAGCCTAACCTCTCATATTTTACACTACTACCTTTATGTTATGAGAATAGCTTTGGGGGTCTTATTCCACTGTGGTATAAGGCCCCCAAAGCCATTCTCTGAAATTGATATGAATTTCCCAGTTTAGTGAATTGATTGATTTGTAGCACTATTAGTAATGATTGTATTAATAGCAGGAAATTCCGTGACGTTATGCTAATTAAACGTTTATAAGGAAATAATTTAACTAGGTGCTCGTAGCGCGTAGTGGCAGAGCGGTTTGGTTGGTAGTGATACCAAAGAAGCGCGGTCATGTTTGGATGGGTGACCATTCCGACCATATAAGTGACGTATATCACGTGCTCCGTGCTTCGGAAGGCACTTTAAGCAGACGGTCTCGGCTAATATCGGATGATATTAGTCGTTAAGCCTAGTCAGAAGCCTTAATATGGACCTTGCAAACACTTCTCCACCAATCCATTCCGCACTGAGCCCGGGTGGTGGAGTATGGCTCATACTACCTCATACCTGATGTATGACCTTTGCCCAGCAGTGGGATGCTTACCGGCGAACCTTTACTTTTTTTTATTTAACTAGGTGTACTTGTCCAGTGCATTGACTCATTCATAGCCATTTATAAGCTTCGCTGAAAGTTCTCTGCTAACTTCGCAAATTATCGACTCTTCTCACAAATTTCTACAACTTTATTTTGTGTTTTAGTTTACTTCCATGTGCGTAATTTTCGATATTATTGTTCTTTAACACTTTTATTATTCTTTCATGCGGTAGAATCTTACTTTTTATTTCGCGATAAGCGGTTTTAACAAATGAATTGCCTGTTGTTCATTATTATCAGCCAAATGACGTCCCTTGCTGAATATAGACCTCCCCTACGGTTTTCCAGAGTGACTAGTTTGTTATTCTTTATGTCTATTATCTACCGATCCCGGTGAACTTCGTTTTGATCCTCTGGCGGTCATGCATCAGTTTTGAAATTAAGTTTTTATCATTTAATTCATCAAATAAAGTTACGGTTCTTTCAAATACTGCTCGCAAAGAAAGCAAACAGCTTAATTATTTTTTCAAGTCGCGCAAAAACAGTATGCAAATAATGGTTTTTCATATTGCGGTGTACTCGTAAATTCTGCCGCGTTATTAGTAATTCTTTTGTTTCGTTATCAGCTGCTCGTTATCGCCGTTTGTAGGCCATTTGTTTACCTGTACGTACATGGCAAAAAGTCAAGCTGTATTATACCATTATTAGGTGAACTCGTAACTTATAAACGGTCCTTTAAACAAGAGGTCAACTTGTTATGTAAAGTGTGATGTAGATGTGGCATTTCGTTTTCTGTCAATCTAATATGATTAACATATCCATTAGTCTCTTATTAGAATGTATAACTTGAAATTAAAAACTGATCGCGTCTTTATTGTGAAGTAAATGGACAATCTAGTTAATGAGATGAGCATACGATAGTTAATTGCCTATCTATCATTATCTTACTCAGTTGAGTCATCCTATCATCAATGTTGATTGCCATTGAGCAAAATGCATAATTGAAAACTCTATACATGACATACTAAATGACGCAACCAACATACTGGGTATTAATAACATTGGATCACGGTTCAAAATGTTAGTAACCTAGTTTATAAACTGTTTTAGATATTATGTCTTGATGAGTGTTAGAAGAACTTGGACCAAAATAATAATTTGTATAAATATTGAAGTAGGTATGTTACTATTTGAAAGTAGCTATTAGATTAATTCGAGAAATAAAAATACACTGTTTATCGACACGTTGCATTACAAATAATTACTATCACTCACACACAACGCATTTGCTCATAAACGTACAGAAATGTGAGTAATCACCATCTACGCTACGCTAAGATAACGGAATCACAAGAAACATTACGCCACGCTCAATTAAACAGTTCTCTTGATATTCCATGTAACTTGAAATACCTTTATACGTCAAGTATCACAACGAAATCAAAGGAAATTATAACTCCTCCTCTTAACCGCCTTACAATACAATTTACTAAATCGAGTGCGAAGTAGTTCACCCGAGTCTTGCAACAATTGTAATAATATTTGTAAATTATTAGACCACACCTCGTAAATGTAAATCAAATAGTGGAATGATACATACTTGTGACAAGGAAAACTGAGAAACTTTGACCTTTTTATTTGCTATTGTCTCCACATCTCTTGCGTATTGTAATATTGATTCATCATGAGGCCTTTTCAACTTGACATATGATTTAAACAGCACCTGCGCGAAAGGAGCATCGGCGCTCGTGGCTAAATCAACCGATCCTCGAACGACACTACTATTACGACAATATTGAATAAATTAAAATATTGATAAAACTTTAAACCATTTTGACACTACCCAAATTAAAAACGCAGTTTGTCAGTAGCAGCCCATGTTCTATTGTCTAAAATGAAGTTCATTCATTATGTGGTTCTCGAGATAGTTAAATATGGTACTTGAGACGATGATGAAAATTTACTGAAGACAATATACTTTCTATGACTTCGTCATCGTTGAATTGTCATACTCTTTTCCTACAATCTTTGACTTTGACTCAGTCACAGACTCCAACCAAATCATAACGGTCATCTGTGTTGGGGCACCGCTTGGGATTCCTACTGCAAAACCGCAAGTGAAATCTAGTTACAAGTTCCTAGATGCCATATTGTGTCTTTCAAAGGCATATAGACAAACCATATAAGACGAAATATTGCAAGAACCCAGTAACCGACTGCCGCAATTACGTGAACTGAACAGTTATAAATGTTCCAAATATGCCAAAAAGGTGTTATATGCGTCGTTCTCTATGGCCGGTGACTCGTGACACTTACGTATAGACCTCGTCATAGTTCAGGTACTATAGCAGAAAACTGTGTGAAGAAAGTATTTCTAATAACTATGCCAGTTTAGGATAATGACCGCGTTGCATAGCCGCTTTGTGAGTGAGCGGCTGAGTGATGGCCTTTGACTTAACTTGTTGCATAATGAAGAGGGATTTCTGTATCGCGCACACGAAATAACACTATGCCTTATCTATTTTTCTGCTGAACGATGGTCAACTTTAAACCATCGATGAATTTGCACAGTCGTTTGCTGTCGTCAGGCATAGTCATATGTGTTAGTTCCGAATGTAGGGCACTGGGCAGTTAAAACTAAACATAGCATCAGTTCAGTTTCTCAGAACATTCACGCGAATGGCTATTTCGGAAAACAATAGAGTTCTCTGACCTTAATGTTGGCAAAAACTGACATTGTTAACATACTACTTAGAGTAGCCACGAATAAGAATTTTTCAATGAAGCCTGTTCGATGTACTTTTGAAATGGTCAGGCTTTATAAACATCTGGCAATAGTATCGTAATTTGATGTTGAATAGGAGGCTTTCTCTGTAATTCGATGTCGTATTTTCTAATGTAACTGTCACGGTCAGCATGACTTTTCGAGTAAAACAGGTGGCTATACACAAAAATATGCCCGAATGATTTTAACTTATACTTAGGCCACTGAACATAATATGTATAATACTGTATAATAGTAATTGTTGCCTTTGAATAAAGTTTAATTAACCTTACTACGCGCTCGTACTATTAACGAACGTCTGCTTTACGGTATCAAATATAGGTATTTAGATTATGTCCTAGCAACACTAACGGCCGTTTCCTATACCTATTCTATCTGTGGTTTTGCTCACTAGAGATAGAAATAGTAGGAAATCCTATCTTCGATCGAGGAAATGCTATCTCCAGTCGAGGACCTTTGACTATAGTTTGCATATAGGGAACGGCCGTAAACGTATATTGACATCCAATGTGGTCTCATAAACTGTATCTGATTGCACGTTATCCATTGCAGATCTACCAACACCTGCGCTGGTACACAAACCCGTCGGAGCAGCGATGGATCGTGCGCATCCTGTTTATCGTGCCCATCTACGGGTGCTACAGCTGGATATCGCTGCTGTTCTTCAATAGCGACTCGTACTACATATACTTCTTCACCGTCAGGGATTGTTACGAAGGTCTGTATACCCAGTCAAAAGCCGTTCCTGATATACTATATCTTCAGCCAGTTCTACTTCATGGCGGTGTTTACTCGCCATGTCACATGTCACATATTGTAGCTTTTAATAGAGAAGCTCATCCTTAAAGCTAGACTCTCCTCTATATTCTGTGATCCTACCGCTATTTGGTATACTACCATATCTGGTATCCGTTCACTATCCGCCACCTGTGACCCCGCTTGCTCAGCCCTAGCAAAAAAGAAACATGAAAGTCATAATTACTATGTAGTGTTATTGGTGAGAAAACATCTAGTGACAAGGTGTTAAAACATCTAACCAAACGAGGTAGGCAATAATGTCAATCACTCATTTAATAACAACACGTCTAGGAATAAAAATGGCATATAGGGAGACCCACATCCTGTTTCGCGCTAAATTTTAAGGAAAATGACCTAGATCAATCTCCACTATATGTTATAGTTTTGTTCGACGAACTAAAAAAATATTAAAATAGCGGTGTGGTATGAAATATTCGCCTAGGCTCGAATAGAAGCATTCATTTTTCGTTCGTTTATTAAGATTATGAGTTACGGCTTTTTATGTATGGTATAAAGTAAAGTTAATTGTAAAGTGAATTTGCTTGAACAATACTCACTAATGACTACATTTACTACGCCATAACTTAATTTAATACACAGTAGATTTATGCTGTTTGTGTAAAATATAATATGGGTCATGAATGTTTTTAACACTCCCAGTGTCATATTTGTATTCTTAAAAGATGAAATAAGAAACCAAAAATTGCGAACGGGTGGGACTTGAACCTGCAACTGTCTGGCTAACCGGGCCAACTGCTTTTCCAATTGAGCTACCGTGCTAACAGTACGACTGCGCGAAAGAACCAGAAGAAGGTACCAAAAGTTTCTTAATTCATCTTTTATGAGACAATTGATATGTTATGCTAGTTAATATTCATTAACGTGGCTGACTAGACTAAACGTTGACATAATATTTATCTGTTCTGTGGATAAATTAATAGCACATAAAAAATAAGTAATTCATATCCAGTGTTAGTTATTTAACACGGCTGGAAGAGCACTCACAATTAGGCTGGGTGACCATTAGCCTAAATAAATTCCCATAATTCTCACTGACTCACCGTGGTTCAATGACATAACGTTAACCTCTGCCTCAAAATTAAGGGAAGCTCGCGCTGATAAAATAAAGCTTGTGATAAAGATCATTTGCATCAGTTAAACTCTATGTAAAGTTTAGTTTGAAATAACAAAATAGAACATTATAATGAATGTTACGTAAAAGTACTCATCATCACACAAAAAATATCTAGATGCGCTATAATAAATAGTATATTAGTAAATTGTCTATGAAACTAATCCATTTATTTTTAAAAAAAATTGGTTGTTTGTAAAGTAGGTTTACGATCGAGATGTTTACGTGATAACTAGAGTGAGAGAGACGGAAGATCGGTCCACTCACTCGAACGCTATGCCAGCCTCCGCTCGTGAGGATTCCGCGTGACAAGTTTCACGGAATGACTGGCAGCGCTCGAGATGAGACGGGAGATCGGTCCGTCTCTCTCTCGTTATACCTGCGATCGCGCTCGTGAGGTTTTGGTGTGACCACAGAATACATAATAGTACTACATACAGAACGGACACTCACCTCCCCTCCCTAGTCTGACTTACCTCACTATCGCGCCGGAATTAGGGTTCTCATTAGGGGAGTACGCCTAGCGGGCATGCCAGATTCCACGCGCATGTTTGCGACGTTGACGGAAGTACAAAGTTTTGTGTACGAGAGATGCCTAGGTACTGTGCAGTGTACGGGTGTCTTTCTTCCTCGAGAAATGACTCCGATAGGAGCTTTTTTCGTTTCCCAAAAGATGAGAGACGGTAAGTAACTTCATACAAAATATGCAACCATACCATAACCTATTCTAACTATTCAGTCACACTGAACAAGTTTAAAAAAGGTTAGGTAAAGGAAACATTCTTTGGAATTATGTGTAGTTAGGAAATTATAATTGTAATATTTATGTGATCAGTGAAATCAGGTGTTGCTAAGGTAGATACTATCTTTTTATTTCTCCACGATACCACGTGAATATGACATTACGAAAATTAGTACTCGTTACGTTGTTTACTAAATTAAAGTAAATTAAGTTGTTTAGGTATCTGTTTATTCAAGGTAATATAGCTATGACCGGTGTAACAGACTTTGTCAACCCTTATAGCACGCACACAAACGCAGCGTCTGTGCAACACGCCGTCTGTCAATGTATGGCCAAAATGAAAAGTTTCTTCCGAGTGTCCGGGGTGTGGTGTGACACAAGTTTCTGAACATGTCACCCGACTAAAACGATTTTAAAGACGTTATCACGTCAAAATATAACAGTTATGTATTTGATTTCTCAACCAAGATGATCTTTCTAAATGAAGACGATGACGATAGGCTGATGTAACTTCAGTAACAAAAAAAAACACCAAATGGATGACTAATGTAGCCAAATGTTTCCATACGTTTACAATTGGTTGCACTGATTTACGTGGCTATCTACGTGTGTATACCATGTAGGACGTGGGTCGTTTGTACACATAATGACTAAATAATAAATAAAACATTGTACCTGTTTGCAATAAATGAATCTATCTATCTAATATCTAACTCGTATATTCTGCTTTCCCAGCATTCGTGATCTACAGTTTCTTGTCGCTATGCTACGAGTACCTCGGCGGGGAGGGCAACATAATGTCCGAGCTTCGCGGCCGGCCCGTTCGCGCGTCCTGCATGAACGGAACATGCTGCCTGTCCGGGGCCACCTACACCATCGGCTTCCTGCGCTTTTGCAAGCAAGCCACGCTGCAGTTCTGCCTTGTGAAACCTGTGTGCGCCTTCATCATCATATTCCTGCAGGTAGGACTTGAAATCTAGTCTTGTGTATATTAGCCTTGATGTAAGGTAGCTGCTGCCTCTCCTGGGCTACGTACACCATCGGCTTCCTGCGCTTCTGCAAGCAAGCCACGCTGCAGTTCTGCCTGGTGAAACCTGTGTGCGCCTTCATCATCATATTCCTGCAGGTACGCTTATGAACCTAGTCTTGTGTATTATAAGCCTTGATGTAAGGTAGTTGCTGCTAGTCTGGGGCTGCGTACACCATCGGCTTTCTCCGCCTCTGTAAGCAAGCCACGCTGCAGTTCTGCCTCCGTTCAGTTGTTCCTCGTCAAGCCGCTGTGCGCCTTTAACATTCATCATCAAGTACCCTTAGGTATAACTATAAACCTAGTGTAATCGACTAGCCTGGCCTATCGTAAACAAGTCTCAGTAATCGTCAAACCTAGCTGAAATTTCGTAAACAAGACAGCAATTTTTCCTCGGCTACCGCGTTTCTTAGCGCGAGAGTGACTAAAAATGTTTGTGTAGAATTCCCTATAGCATACTTTGTTCAGTAAATATACCTTATCAAGCATTGTATTTTCGTAAATATTAAACATTGTGCTCTAAACAGAAAGCCGTTGACATCTAAAAATCCAATCGGGCCGCAAGTATAAGTTAGACAAAACACTTTAATTCGTGATCTCTTATCAACCAGACCTAATGCCCCGAATAACGTTAATTCTACTAAACGTTTTTCTATTCAGTCATAATTACACGTCACATGTAGAGTTTATTTATCGTTAGCCTTCATTATTGTCGAATTAGTTCTCATGGAATTACTTTTATCAGCCACTCGGAGTATCTTATCTAAATTAATGCTATCTATCGCTTTGTTTACTGATACATAAACAATATCATCAGATGATGAACTTTCCAGAACTCTCCAACTTGATTGAAACATTTTGAAAACTTTTTTTTCCTCCCTTATTGTATTATTTGGGTATCGCGCAAATGATATAGGTATTATTTATACGTTAATGCTTGTATGCGTGTGTGACCTCTGCAATATTTAAACAGGCGGTTGAATTCTTCATACGGCACATGACGTCAATGAAATTGAAACCTTGTTATTATTTTAATTTATTTATGTATTATACAATTGCAGAAAAAAGACCGTTCCTCCATCACTACACTCTAATACTTTACCGCTTGAATTTCGTTAAGCGTTTAAACTTAAAGTCGAAATGTTTCGACAATACGTTTTGATACTAATGCTCATCATTAAACAAATTGTTTTTCAGCTTGACTCGCTTAGAACAGATAGAGAATATTGTAATGTAGAATGCGGGTGCTATCAGAACAGGTGTGAATTATCAAATGTTGTTTCGACACGCTGAAACTAAACATTTACAGTAAACAACTTAAGGGAGCGTTCAAGTATTACGTAACGCAATTTTTGAAGATTTTTGACCCCCCGTCCTCCCCTTGTAACGCACCGTAACGTTTTCATGTACGGGGGGTACGGGGGGTCCCTCCCCCTCTCTAAACGTTACGTAACACTCAAGTGACCATATTTGCCCTAAAGTCGCAAAAAGTTATGTTATAATTTTTATCCTTGGTATTATTTTTAATTTAAATTAAAAATGTTAACCAGACTATAAAATCGATGGGGTTCCCCGTAACACGTAAATGAAAAGGGTTGCCATTTTGGGAGTTTTCATTCCCTAATTTAAAAAAGAATGTTACTTAACGTGTTGTAAGAAAGACCCCCTCACGCCCCTGTAACGCATCGTAACGTTTTACGAGACCCCCCCTCCCCTCAAATTGCGTTACGTAATACTTGAACGCCCCCTAAAGTCATACCAGATTATATTTTACCTATGGATTATGAAATCTTAGTGTAGGTACATACATACATACATAAAGATATTTCCATTGCCATTTTTTTATGAACCTTGATTCTCTTGTCGAGTGGCTATACAGGTTGTTGTTTTGATCAGCGACGTCGCGTTTGGTGTAATTGTTAGCGCTCCTGACTATTACGCCGGCCGTCGCGGGTTCGAATCCCGCAAGGGGCAAATGTTTGTGTGATGAGCACGAACATTTGTACCTTTGCCGCGGATGTTATATGTATTTAAGTATTTATGGGAGACGCCCCCGTCATAATCGTTGTCTGGTACTTCGTAACACAAGGAAGAAAATTCCTTACCACGAAACCAGACAATCGGTGTGTTGTCTGGCGCATATTTAATTATTTATTTAAATTATAAAAAACTAGATGACAGCTCTATGTATGTGACGTATTCCTATATTTATTGACATTGTTCGCAGTCCGCCGGCCACTACCACGACGGCGACTGGAGTCCCGACGGCGGCTACATCTACATAACGATCGTGTACAACTTCTCCGTGAGCTTGGCGCTGTACGGGTTGTTCCTGTTCCTGGGCGCCACGCGCGAGATGCTCAAGCCCTTCGACCCGATGCTCAAGTTCTTCACCGTTAAAGCCGTCATCTTCCTCTCGTTCTGGCAAGGTAAGAAACCTGTCTATATGTCTCTCTCTTCTTTACTCGAGATAAGTGGTCTGCTGGTGCTCAAAATTATTTCAAAGTACGTATCACAGCTTTGTAAATACTTCCATCGAAGTCACATCGCGGTTGGGACCAGCTTTTCCACGAGCTATTGATTTATTGCTCTACGTAAGGCTAAGGAACGAAGAAGTAGGTTTTCTATATATCAGACTGGTACCGTAGTAAAACACCTCACCTACTTCTGGTTTACTGATGTGACGCCACCAACAGCCTTATTCATCCCTTATCACTGTTATTGATAAAATAATACTTACAATACACGGAAATTGTAGGTACTTAAGATTCTGATTTAATTATTTTATTAGAAGTATGGTACAATAAGGTCACAGTAAGTGTGTCTTATTTATGTATGTAAGTAATACAAACATCATAGCCATCATTTAGTGATTTTGATATTCGAAGTTATTCACTACAAATATATATCCTATTTCAGGCGTAGGCCTCGCCATCCTCGAGAAAGCGAGCGTGATCTCCCCGATAATGGACGCGAACGGCATCCCCACCACGGCGGGTACCGTCTCGGCCGGCTACCAGAACTTCCTTATCTGCATCGAGATGTTGGCCGCGGCCATAGCCCTGCGCTACGCCTTCCCGGCCAGCGTGTATGCGCACGCGCACAGGGACCCGCACCGCTCCGTCACTATGCAGTCCATCTCCAGCAGCCTGAAGGTAGTTACTAAGTGTTTGTTATGTAGTTCGGTATAGAGATGTTGGCCGCGGCCATAGCCCTGCGCTACGCCTTCCCGGCCAGCGTGTATGCGCACGCGCACAGGGACCCGCACCGCTCCGTCACTATGCAGTCCATCTCCAGCAGCCTGAAGGTAGTTACTAAGTGTTTGTTATGTAGTTCGGTATAGAGATGTTGGCCGCGGCCATAGCCCTGCGCTACGCCTTCCCGGCCAGCGTGTATGCGCACGCGCACAGGGACCCGCACCGCTCCGTCACTATGCAGTCCATCTCCAGCAGCCTGAAGGTAGTTACTAAGTGTTTGTTATGTAGTTCGGTATAGAGATGTTGGCCGCGGCCATAGCCCTGCGCTACGCCTTCCCGGCGAGCGTGTATGCTAGGGGTGGGTCGTTGACGGTTTTTTCATTAACGAAATGAAACTGTTAATTTCAAACTAATAACCTGTTAAAAAAGCAGTTAACGTTATTACCCAGTTGTTCCTACTGTTCCGTAAAAGACACACCTTAGTTATTAGAAACGACTTGTAGTTATATCAAGGAGCTGACTATTTATCAGTTTTACATGTGTGCATTTAAAATTAGTAAAAAAAATATACTTTTCTATGTTCTTAATAAATTTATCAACCCTTTTATTACAAAATTGAACTTTTGAAAAATTTTTTTACTAAGTTAATAACTAATTTTAAACAAACAAGTTTTGTTCATGTTTGGCACATAGTACCTTATGTATTTAAGACAGAATTTTTCCGGAACATCTGGTTTGCAGTAATGTCAACAGATTTGGACGTAGCAGTTTATTAGTCGAAACAGTTAGTTAAATTTTATAAAAGGAGTTGAGTTAAGTTGTTAAGAGAAACAGCTAATAGATTTAACTTGTTAAGAAAAAGCAGCTTCGGTTAATGTCAGGCGACTGCGCGTTCAATGTTCGTTGAATTAATTCACGCGTTGCGTTCGGAAATTGTTGAATAAAACAGTTGATAAATATAACTGGTTTTGCGGTTAACGAAAAGCTGTTAATTCGTTAAAATTACAAAAGCAGTTAAAAAAAACAGTTTGTTGAATTAACGCCCACTCCTAGTGTATGCGCACGCGCACAGGGACATGCGCTGCGCTACGCATTGCTCCGTATCTTTGATATGCACTTTTAGGACCACATTTAGCCTGATCGCATAAAACAGACTTTTAAAACTCAGTTAGTTATTTTGTATTGCATTTGCATCCTATTATAAGATTCCATTATGTTTTGGCGTTATCTTACGTCATTTTAAATTTCTGAATGTAAAATAATTCGGTGCCAAACATGTAAATAACAAATATCCATGTTGTTTCGTAGTATTAGTCATTGCTAGGAATAAATAATATGAATAGGTGGGTATAACAAAGGATTTTTTTAACCTGACTGTAGTTACGCCGTTCAACTTACCACAAACAATGTGAGTTTATGAACCCCGAATAAAATTAAACTTTGAGTTAAGATGAAAAATATTAGCGATTTAGGGAATTGGAGTGAACAAGCTTCTTCTGGGTCAGCTCGCTACATCGTCGTCCCTGTCTATGCCTCATCTGTTATAGTCTAGAGACAAGAGAAAACCCATACTATATTTAAAAATATATATATGGTATCGGTGTAATAATGAATATTAAATAATAATTATTAATTTTAAGATTCCAATAACTAAATACCTAAACGTCCGTCTATAGCTAAAATTATGTCAACACGTTGCCATTTTCATTTACAGGAGACAATGAATCCAAAGGACATAATGACGGACGCGTTCCACAATTTCCACCCGCAGTACCAACAGTACACTCAGTACAGCTCCGGTAAGTGACGTGTCCGCTTGTCCGTACGTTTGCGCATGACATCTCATTATCGCCTGCTAGAATTTTATTTGCGCGACCTAATATTATGATCTCTAATGTCACACACTACCCCACTTATTCCAATTTAGTACTAGGCTTAGAACCGTACTAAAATATTATCTGTTCTAATGAAAAATAATGTCCTAATATTGGCATTCAATGATGGAGATATACTTTTGTTATTGCTCGGGTAATATGTTTGAAGCTTTTGGAATAATGGGATTGGTCAGAGTAAAAAAATATATGTGCCATTGAATACACAATATTTGGGATTGACAAAGAGGGTTTACACAGAGTTGCTACATACAATAATTATTTTACTAAGTATTACCATAGAAAAACAATCATAGTTTTCTTATTTTTTTATTGAGATTGAGTAAACGCTTTAAAAATAGAAGTAGGTATATTTAAAGTTGTGAGTGTAGGCTAGGCCTTATTTTTGTTTTATTTTCTTTCAGATGTCACTTCTCATCTGCCTTATGAGAAACTATAAGCTCTGCCATAGCTGTGCTCTGCATGACGTGCATTGATGTCTGTTCGTTTTACTATTAAATACCAATTTCTAACGCCCGAGCATGGAAACATATCTAACTCGTGCATTCTTAAGACTCACTGACCTTGTTGCATTTTTTACATTCAAAAATCTATTCATTACATAAATAACCTCTTGTGGTTGAACCTCAACACTTATCTTGTCATTATGTTAAAAAAAACAATTGACTATTATATCGTGAACTTATTGCCGTAAATATCTAAACCAATTCAAGGTAATTGAAAATAAATGCTATGCGTATTTTCTTAAAAGTTTCGGTGCTCGGCCGCGAAACCGTTAATTGTGTTAAGGTGTTTTAATTACTTTATTTTTATAATTTATATAAAGGTACTTGACTAGTCCGAATGCATAACGAATTTACAAGAAAGTAATTAGGATTTTGGGATACATACTTTATGTAACCTTATAAGAATGATCAGAATAATACCGATGTATATTATTAAAATAAATGATTGATGATTCGGACTAATCATTGCCGTAATCGTTAGTATTTTTATTCTTACCTAGATGTTACGTGGTTGATACCTCGCGTATGTATAGAAGATTTCTCTGAGATTTATGTTAAGTTAAAATTTTATTTTTAGTATTATGTATCTAACGAACACTACCTCTGCCGCTATGCCGATTGTCTTGAACGATAAAAATGCTTTATCAAACAAATACAATTCAAAATAATACGAACGAACGAAACAATACCTACCTTAATTGTCAAGCGGCTAAGCACAATGACCTATTCTGTCTATATTTTTTTTGCATTTAATCAGTATTTATTTCAAAAGTATTTTTTCGTATTAACATAACCGTAGTGCCTTATGTCTTCATATGCGGTGAGTATTGTAGTAATTTTTGTTTAAAATAATAGTATGGGGGCTTAATTGATTACGAAATATTTTTTTAATTTTATCAACGGCTTTGGTTATAAACTATATTTTGCTGTTTTGACATAAAATTTTTTTAGTCACGTCGGTAACTTATGAATAAAACGAAGACGCTTCAAAAAATTTTTCGTTATTTTATCTTGACAACAACCCTGATTAGAATTAAGTAATGTCATTTTAACTCACCAGAGGCCGAGTTGGAGTAAGCTTTACCTACTTAATTTTATTAAGGGGCCTATTTCACAATCGCCTAACCTAATCTAACCACGTATAATTAAAATATTATTCATTTTGTATATCTGGCCGTACTTACTGAAGGTGCGTCTACGCTAGGCGAGCCGAGCACGAACCGAGCACGAGCCGAGCACAAGCCGAACACAATTCGTCTAATGTGGACCGACTTACAAGCCTCGAACGAGCGCGCTGCGAGCGTTTCGTTCGTGCTCGTTTGCGTTCCGCCGGTTGTCGGTTTTTTGACGAACACAAAGGATTTGCTACGTTCGAGGGAAGTAATCGTTGCAGGTTCGTTGTACGTCCACACTTGACGCCGCGAACGACGAAGCCGAGATCGGCTCCGCTCGTGCTTCGCTCGTGCTCGGTTCGTCTAGCGTAGACCCACCTTTAAGGTGACAAAGACAAGACATTGTGAAACAGGCCTTTAGATTCATTTCTATACATACGCAAGTGAAATATTGAATGATGTTTCGCGAACTTATGACCCGATCTAGGTGTAGTATTATTTTTTTTAGTACCTATGTTAATGTTTCGTTTTCTGTGATTTAATTTCCTTTGTATATTTTTTTGTTACTTTTCTTCTAAGATAATGGATGAAATCCTCTTAGTTTGAGCTAGGCCTGTGTTAAAAATTGCGTTTGTGTAATTTTTGACAGTAGGTATTATTCAGTTTGTATTGACGTGTATATTAAAAAGCAGTGGCCTCAAATATTAACAACTTATGCCAACAATGTGTTGCCAGACCAAAGAATGGCATTTTCGAATAATATCACCGAGTTACTAAATATTGGGGCTATATCAGTTAAAGTAATTAATATAATTAATTAATGAAAAATCTGTTAAATATACATCTTAGTTCTCTTTATATAATAAAATTAACTGTAGTTTATAATATTTTATATTAAGAGAATAATATTAAATACACCTACATTAACGGAATATTTTGTTGAAATGTGTCCTGAATATGTTAAGCTTAAAATATCAAAATCAGTACCTAAAGACAGTTTACTAAACACATTGTACTTGGCCTTTCACTGATCAATAAACGATTTTACTTATATTTTATAAACTTTTATTTATTTAATAAATTAAAAGCAAAATTAGGCAACGTTTGGTGGGAATGAACATTTTTTGTAGGTAAGTACAATGTATGGAATGATCGTGCTTTTTATTATTTTCTTTGCTGGCATGCCTCATTGTGTCATGTTCATCGTATTGGTCACCGTATGAGCTAAGTTATATACTATTTAAAGAGTATTATAAAGCACAATCTATTATTTATTTTTGCTATATTGTTTACACTGCATCAAATTATTACACAGGTATTACAAAGAACCTTGTAAATAGTCAATGCATATTTTTGCCGACTTAGACCATAGGCCACCTACAGTTCTTCACATTTCTCTTAATGTTAGCCCAGCTTATAAGAGAATGTTTGGAATGCATTCGATGCCAATTTTATAAAGGCTTCACGCCAAGTTACTTCTACCTGCATAAAGCCTCGTCTATACTATTCTGTCACTATTGATTTATTCGTTACACCAACAGGTTACATACAAACGTTGACAATAAAGTTAAAAAAAGTAAAGTTGGCCTCTAAACATCCCACTGCTGGGCAAAGGCCTTACCTCAAGTATGAGGTAGTATGAGCATTGCCTTAAAAAAGTAAAATTAAAAGTTGCATTGACTAAAATATAACTATCACATCACGTAGGTACTATCACGTAGGTAGGTCATGATTACTCACGAACTATGCACATTGATACACTACACGTCATACAGGTTACCCACTGACTCGTCCGATATTCAATGCCAGAGATTGACTGATTTAGTTTAGAAACTAATCTTTCGCAATCCTGGTTACAAAATAGCTCCACAAACTTTGCTGATTGTACCTTATGCGTGTTTCGAAGTAAGCGCTTACAAACAAAGTGGCCTAAGTCTTGTATGTACTACTACTGTGGACCACTGACCAATTTCGTTTATTTATGTATTCTACATTTTAAACTACTAAGCGAGTCCCAGTAGAATTCAAGTCAGCATTCGCCATCGCTTACAAGCGCTTACGTCGGCGGAACACAAAAATTATGAATATTTTTGGTTTGGACCACTGCTGCACTGTATGATAATGATAAGCGGCTAAATGAAAGTGTATGTCACCCATTGTTTCAAGTGTCTTAGATTTTAAAGCATCCATCTCATATTTAAACAGTGGTCCATACCATACCTATAGGTCGACCGCGAAATTGAGACCTCCCTGCGGGGCACAGGGGCGCGGGCGGGGGGAGGCGATAGCGGGTCGCGCGACGGGTGCGGGCAGCGTGGAAACACTCGCCCGTGCCGCTCACTAGCCGCGCTCTCGTCTCCCCCCGCGCCCCTTTGCCCCGCAGGCGAAGTCTCAATAAAGCGGTTTACCTATAGTCTAATTATATCTACCCATTTTCAATATTTGAACCTGCCATCTCCATAGTGATGCGTGCAGGCGCCGGCGGGGGCAAGCGCGCGGAGGAGGGCGCGGCCCTCGCCCCGCGCCCGCCGCCGCAGCGGGTCGCCACCATCTCGCAAGCCACCAACTACCACGAGAAGACCACGCTACTCAGCTCCGACGATGAATTCCAGTGAGAAAGGATGAGTACCAGATGAAATTACAGATACAGTAGTTACCCGTGTTCGTTTTTGCCGAGTTTGAAATCGACGCGTGATTGGTTGGCATGTGAGAATTTTGGTCTTGATGGGAATCTCAATGCTTACATACTTTATTCATGTTACAGAGTTCTTTATAAGTGAATTAGTAATATTAATTAATACTTTCGACATTATGAATAACACTTGCACATCGCGTCGTCTTTTATTTGAAGTGATTTGTGTTATGTGTGCTGGCGATTTTCGTCCGAAATTGGTAAAGCGGCAGAGACCTCGATTGAACCTATGGAACAAAATCAACAACCACTGATCATGTTGAATTGTTTTAAACAAGGCAAAAGCGAACACGTGAATTTACACGATCAGGGATCCAATAGATGCGCCGTTGGCTTACTACAGGTACTATGACGTCACGTTAGATACCATGCTAGGGTCACACCCCTCGTTCTTAATTTCTTGCACTTTTGTATCGTACCATATCACTCAGACAGATGCAGCAAGTACGGGAAACTTAATCATATTAATTTTACGCACGCTTAACATTTATGTCATTTAATTTTGATAATATTTTTTGGTGGAGTGGCCCGATAATCAATTATAAAAAAAAACATTTAAATGTGATCAACGCATCGCCTTTATCAATATTTAATTTAACGTGTCATGAATGACAATGCTACATCTGTGCATTAATTGTATCTCTTTTACTCAAAAAGATAAGACGAAAATAAATTTAACATCCGTAATAACGTACTAGGCTTTTTGAAATAAAGAAGTGATAGTTGCAGATGTTCACTTCAAATTATTATTTGTTTAGTTTAACTTTTATATTAGTAGTATCTTCGAACTTAATAGCCAATACCGAAATTATTTCTGATCAAAAATATTTGTTAATAAGAAACAAAATGTTATCTACTTACATATTGAAGTGCAAATGCAAGGTTCCTTTTGATGCCTCTACTGCAGTTTAGATTAAAAAGTGCTACGTATATACTAGGTATATATGTGGTTACCAAATTTAAGGTCTATGAAAGTTGAACAGTTCTTAAAAATATGTTTATGCCAAACCTGTAAATTTATACCAAATTAAATCTTGCCTTTCGATGTGTAGTTTGACTAATTTAAATTAAAGTAATAGACAGTTAAGACTATAAGTAATGAATTATAGTAAACAAGCAAATGAATCCTGCAGTTAACACCACTAACCAACTTATTTGTATGGCGCAAGTTAACATAAATGGCTACATCTTATATCACGATGACTTGGCTCGGTTTTAAGGATTGTATAGTTAAATTTATAAATATGATATAAAAGAAAAATGACAACCAGTCAACAAAATGTACAGAAAAAGAGGAATTATTATTATATCTTACGTATAGTGTAACTAATACTAAATGGCTACAGTTTTTAGTTTCTTTAACTTTAAATACCTATTTAAAGTATTTGTGTAATATGAATTTCTGTCACAATTATTATTATTAGAATTTTTTGTTTGGAATTTAAGAAAATTTTAACACAAAATTAATAAGTAGGAATACTTTCATAGTTTGAAAAAAGCCAAGCCAAACTGTTTTCTTCATTGCACTAAAACACTGCCTATTAATAATTAAGATTCGAGTCTCACTAAATCTGTTGGTATTTTAATCTTATTGTCGGTAACATTTTACCAAACCGGCAAATGAATTTAGGTAGAAATTGTCTAAACCAAAGATTTAGTGTTTTTCTCGTGAAAGACCAATTTAAGAGCGGTTCACTGCAAAAAGTAGCTTTTTATTGAAATGAATTATTTGATTAATCCGTAATAAGAAGCTTTGCAATTGCTTCGCCGTCCAAATGTATAATTTACCATTTGGTGTAAAAAGCCTTAATGTATAAATTCCTCCCCGATATGGTATTTTAACCTTTGACTAATATGTAATGTCGCTCTCGCTGACATATTTTTCAATAGTGAAATCGCGACACATGCGTCAGCTACACAGTACACTTGGGGTAATACCATTTGTACAACAAAATTTGTACTACATACCTTTAAAAAACAGTTAAAAGGTATGTTATTTGTTGTCTTAGTTGATTCGCCTAATTAATTAGTTCGTTATCGCATAAAGTATCATTTTATGTGTTGTATTTGGTATAACATTGCATTTATATACCTAATGTAATTTTAATTGTTAGGTTTAAGAATATTATTAATCCTTTATGTCGTAACTTCGTAAGAGATGTAAAGTACGTATATTTATTTTAAACCAAAGTTTCGTTATTTTACTCAATAAACTAATGACTTATGATGTTTTCTTCGAGCATTCTGCGTAGTTTGCTAGCGTTATTATTACTAAACATATTTGTTATTCGTTATTTTTGTTAAAGAGTTGTAATGATGTAGTTCTGTTTACATTTTAGTCAATTAAAATGGTACCTATTTGCAAAATTGCGACCCAAAGTTTTCAAAAGAACTTACAGCGTGAATTACTGAACGAGTTCACACAGATTTTCTTAGTTTGCCCCAAGTTTTCACTCTAAAAGGGACTACTACTCATCTACAGATAGCATAAGGGATGTAATAACTTCACAGTTTCATATTTGATCTTTGTTAGGTACTTAAGTATATTTAATAGAATGTTACAAGTGCATGTCTTAAATCTCGAGTCACGTGTCTTAAATCAATTTCAAGAGTTTTTTTTCAGGTCCGCGCGTTTATTTTTTGTTTACTGTTCCTATTAGAAAGTTTGGGTCTCAGTTTTGTTTTGATGGCTACTTAAATATGGCAAAACTGACAGGCTTTTAGGAAACCGATAGGTAATCAATCAGTGACCTAGACAAATAAAACCCTGTATGTGTGAAAGGGTAATTTTATCAGACGAATAATCCAATGTAATGTAGACTTAGCTTTTGGTTCCGATATCCGATTATAAATAAAATTATTTTTGTAATGTAATAGAAGCGTAATAGAACAGTTCGTCAGACTTGTTGAATGGATACTTATTATGAGGATATAAATGAAAGTTAGAATTTAATTAAAATGTTTTAGCTCCAAGTTTTTAAGTAACTACATAAATAAAATACATAATTATTGACATAATACTATGGACTTTAATTGTTTATCTTCTGTTTTTGTTTAGTTATGGATTTAATTCTCTGATTTGCAACCTCAGTGTGCCAAATCCTTTAGTGTAATTCAATTCTTAGTTCCACTCTATTGAGTGCAGTTTTTGCCTATTCTAAACTTTAAGACTACGTCCTTACTGAAAAGGTAAAGGGTTGAAAATAATACAACAAAAGTTATCAATAGATACTTTTATATTAAAAATATAAGTACAGTTACATAACCATGTCGTCACGTTTCTATTGCGATAATCGGTAGGTTGATTATATTTTTAATATTGCTTTCATTTACTTTATCTTTAAATTCCAATGAAATATCACACTTTACCGTAGAATGGGACATACAATAACCGCATGCTTGTAGCCACCACGTTTTGGGCGCCACTTTATTTCATTAAAAAAAGTTGCATGTATGCGCCTTCGGAATAAAAATGCTAATTGTCAACATACAATGTAAGTGCCGTACATTGAACTACTATTACTAGCGTATGGAGCTGACACCACGAACAAATTTTGTGCTCCATGAACTGACGACACGGTCATCAACTAGTAGCACAGGATATACAGCGTGTGGCCTGTAATAGGAGCAAAAAATTTAATCAATGATTCTTCAGAGTATTCGTAGCTACCTTGACCTGGTCATAAAGCTCCTAACTGCTTTAACTAAAAGATATAGTAATCCAAAGTTTTAATCAGTAGTCAATTTATATCAAAATCGCTAACTTGTTGTAGTAAATGACAATCTCAATTTCTATGACTGGACTCATTTGTTTGCAATACATTGCTGGTTCGATTTATTTTGTTAGACAATAACAATAACATTATATTTCAATTAAAAAAAAAACATTTAATATGGATTAATCGTTACTTAAAGGGCGTAAATTTAATTTTTTAGGGTTCCGTAGCCGAATGGCAAAAACGGAACCCTTACAGTTTCGTCAAGTCTGTCTGTCTGTCTGTCTGTCTGTCTGTCTGTCTGTCTGTCCGTCCGTATGTCACAGCCACTTTATTCTGAAACTATAAACATCACATAGCTGAAACTTGGTAGGTAGGTGTATTTTGTTCACCGCTTTCCGATTCAGATACAAAAAATGAGAAAAAATAATATTTAAGGGGGGGCTCCCATACATAAAACTAAAACCTAAAAATTTTTTTTTACTCAAACCTATGCGTGTGGGGTGTCTATGGATAGGTCTTTTAAAATGATGTTGAGGTTTCTAAAACCATTTTTTCTAAAAGTGTAAGGTTTGAGATAGAGACGCTTCCAAAGTGGTAAAATGGGCGTCCCCCCCCATCTAACTTTTGAACTAAGAAAGTGAAAATTTTGAAAAAAATATATGATGTAGATCTCAACAAAAACTTGCAACGAAAATTGGTTTGAAGGAGATCGAACCAGTAGTTTTTGAGATATTGCACATTTTTATCAACCGCAAATATAACTTTGTCTTTCATACAAACACTATGAAAAACAAAGTTATTTTTGTCGTCGCAATATATTGTGATGTTTTCGTTAAGTGAAAGTAAGTGGACCCTGAATTCAGTTAAGGGTGGCACGGAACCCTCAGTGCGCGGGTCCGACACGCACTTAACCGGTTTTTTTTCTCCTATTACAGGCCACACCTTGTATAATAATAGTACGGATTCATAATTCGAAATTCAAATTTCAATGAAAACGTCACAATCAAAAAATGTGTCTGAAAATTTGCGACACATTTTTTGCTTGGCAAAGCTTCTCTTTAAGAAGTAGTAACAACTCACTCGTTGTGATGCAGCTTTTAACGCTAATTATCGTATATCCCATTCTAACATTTCAAGAATATTTTCAAACTATGCATATGATAACAGGGCGTAAATGTGCTCCAATCGATACAACAACGACCAATATTTATATAATTATGTTATTTGTATGAAATGAAAAAAACACCTTAATGTACTCTATAAAATGTTACACACAAAATTATTTCAACATTTGACAAAAATAGTGCTCTTAAACATTTCGTAAAATATTGTCGCTTGTGATGGATTGTTTTGTGTGCTTGAGGTCTTCAATAGGTACAAATTTAACATTAATTTAAGTATATAGGATGCTAAAAGTAAGTACGTCGTACAATAGTGGACTATTCAATTTTAAAACAATCATTGGGTAGGTATACATACAAGATAAAAACAAAAGATAAATAGGTTGACAGATTTTTGCATAGATTTGAAAGGTTTTTTTCTAAAAGAATTGTTATAGTTTAGGTTTTTAGTTTTACCTTATTCAAGTAAGTTAAGATCTAACTATATACAGATTCCATAAGAATAGAGAATTTTATAACAAAGCTACAGTGGCAGCGTATTTATAAATGCTATTTATTAATTTACAGCAATGTCGGTTTCCGAAGTGACAGAATCAATTATGCAATTGCATCTAATAAATGCTATTTATTAATTTACAGCAATGTCGGTTTCCGAAGTGACAGAATCAATTTTGCAATTGCATCTAATTTGTGCGCGATTTGCAAAACTCTTTTGTAAATTTATAAGTATCTATCTGTCTACCAATTTTTCATGCAATATATAACTTTTTAGATTGTTGGTTGTACCCCAGCTGTACTACAGTTTTCTTTTAAATTTAAATATTTTACTGTATGATATCTTTATTCAAGCTTTTTGGCTAAGTTAACATACTGTGGCTTTAGTTAGATAATCAAAACAGCTGTAAATAAACTAATAGCAATTTACAAATGCCACCGTGCCAAAGGCATCTAAATCACAATCTATACTATCAGGCTAAGCCTTGTAAGAGTGAGGAAAGAGACGAAGAGATATGCAAAATTTCACAACATACTTAATTCAACCTTTGAGTGAAATTACACTAAATGAAGTGAGCATAATGCACGAGTGCGGAGCTAAAATAAAATTGTGCTGTGCTAGGAACGGATTTAGTTCATTTGAGCAAATTTTTAACATGGTAATTTTGTAAAGAAGAATCGTGCGTGATAATCACTGGCCTTTATTTATCTATTCAGTGGTGATAATCATAATAAGACACACCACAGTAAGTTTAGCATCTACTCTGAGTGACTCTGTAATAGAGGTTACGCACTTCATTCATTACTTAAATTCACGAATTGTCAAGTCCATTATATCGATCTATTCACTATTTAACTAGGTACCTTTAAATGTGACTGGTTTATCGTTCTAATATAATAAGCCAAACCCAGCACGATTTTCACAACAATGAAACTAATTTTTGCATTGTTCACAGATGCAGTGCGTAACTGCTCTCATGTTGGTCCTCAGTTTTAGCCATAAAATTAATATTCCTATCGGAATAAAAGAACAAGTAAAAGCTGTCAAACGAAACCAATTTTGGATGACAATAACCAATTTAGTAAGTTACATTAGTAACTTAAAATGAGATAACCTTTCGTCCAGGTGATTTATAATTATCTTCCTAGGTTAAATATATTAGTTTACCGCATGATAAACAGTCGACACAAAATATCGAACATGCAGCCTTATTGTAAAACAAAAAAAATATTTATTTGCACAAAATATTCGTAAACATGCAATAAATGTTATTTTGTCTTTATTTTTAACATCGCGTTAACGTTTATAGAAAAGAATAAGCAAACTTCGTACTTTAAATTTAAACCGGATTGGCAAATATAAATTTATCGTAAATTGAGAGGCTTCGATTTGGACTAATTTACCTCTTAAATGAGAAGTTGTAAGGGTTATTTTGCTGTAATTAACAATAATCAATTACCGATCAAGTCCCCATGTTTCAGAAGCACAATTTCTCTTAAATCATAAAAATCACATGAAAGAAATTTTCAGCAAGGCTCTTTGGGGCTCCTAACTGTTTGACAGCCGTCAAAATTGGTTCTGCTGCATCATTCCTCGCATCTCTTTTTATCGCACAGCTTTATCCTACTGACATCTCGCTTTTGTCGTTCTCTTCCGAAAGGGATAATAATTCTATGGTTTTAGCACTAGCCGTTGCGACACTGTTTTATGCTTCTACGAATGATAACAATGTCTGAGCCGACAATTAGGACACCATAAACTCAGAATAGAGTAGAGACTGATGTGACCGATTGCATTGCATTTTTTCTATCGCCGCGAAAGCGAAAATCCGTAACCAACAAAGCCTTATTTGTCAAGGTCCAGCCCTGTTCCCTACTTACATAAGAACTACTTAATTCTAGCTAAATTGTATGTGCTGCCAGCTAATCGACTTACAGCCGTGGGGTACCTACACTCCATCGCTTAATATAAGCTTACCCCCTTATTCATAATAACTCAAACGGTCTTTTAAACCTATTTTAGCTATAACACTGTTTTGTCTCATTATTTCTTGGCGCTGTCATCATTTGACAGAAAGTGAGAAAACAGTGTAATAGCTAAAATAGGTTTAAAAGACCGTTTGAGTTATTATGAATAAGGGAGTTAGAATTTAGCCAGGGCATCCTTTTAGCCACATCATCTTTTTTTATTAACTTCTAAATTTTTGTGCTGTTATTATTTTAGAGTCGTGTAGATAAAGCAATTCTTTCGCATCAAATCACTCATGTATCTCACCCTCTAGACGCCACTGAGCTGAATAATGCATCACATTGCACATTCTTTTTACAGTTTATTGAATCTCTATTAAGGGGTTAAGCTACCAGGAGGTGATAAATGCATCGTTGTTTTTGTAGCGGAATTGAGAGAATAATGTTTATCGAGGATGGTTTATGGACCTTACATTTATATCTAAAATCAGGTACCAGAGACAATTTTCCGTTCCGCTTACTAGCCACAAATAAACTAAAAATATCAAGCTAATTCGATAAGATTTACAAGCTAAGGTACATTTTCAACTATTAAAAGATCTCTACACAACAATATTGAAAGTAGAAACTCTACAAATCTGAACCAGCCAGATTGCTCTCCATCAAATAAAGATAATTCATCTCTTAAAATTTTATTTTTTTGTGTTTTATTAATATGCCCACAATTTTTTTTCTACTCAATCGATATTATGCATATGTACTAACGCTTTCAAAATACTACCAATAAAACCTACAAACGATTACTTACAAATATTTTTTGTCAATTGTACACGAAACCATTTCTTGTTTACAATTAGATATTTATTCGCACCTACATCGAAAGTGACGGTGATTACTGCAAATCACAATTCTCACAGCCACCTTAGTTAGAGGACATCATTACTTCAGGGTTATAGCTAACACTATAGAAGACACGAACTCTTTTGAAATCCAAGTACAGACAGAAATGTTCAAGAAGTGTGGGTAGACCAAAATTAAGTTGGCAGGCGTGTATTTGCCACGTCGCTTGTAGCAACGCCGCCCGCTGCACCTCGAATTTTGCGACAAGGACCTTATTTTAGTTAAATTGTTGCAAGAATTCGTATTATTCATAGTGATCCAGCTAGTTTAAGTTATTGTATTTTATCATTTACAATTAATAATCGTTGGTAAGTCTAATCGATATCGACTTTACATTAATAAGACATTTCTCGGTTACCACTAATAAAAAAAAACAAAGTTACTAAATTTTACAGAATTATCCACCTTAACAACTTATAGAAGCTGCCTTGTAATGTTTACCTTTTCTTTTACAATTTAATTCCAAACTAAGAAGACCCTTGCATGAGTTACATATTTGAAGAATAATCTACCTCTCACTTCATGTATACTCGATGTTCAATGTTCTTACATACCTAAATTACTTAACATTTAGAAGTGGGAATCTAAAATGACTGAACAAAACAGGAAAAAAATATCGCTAACTTGAAATGTCATATCACACTTTTGTGAAAAATTCAGCTGCTTATCAAAAACGTTAATAAAAAAAGAGAACGCAAGGCCTAAAGTTTTACTTTTTATCTGTCACTGATTTCTTTATAAAGTTTTATTGATGTTTTTATATCCATTCAAGAATTACTCCCACAAAATCGCTTATCCAATCAGTCAGTCTAAGGCTGTGCTCTAAAACTACTTCTTTCTCAAATTATTTAACATGCCAATAACAAATGCCCTTTCTTTCCGAAACTTTTCCCTAACCAATATTTGCGAATCCTAAGTACTTCCCAAAACATTATTTATATATTTATTTAATTTTTCAACAACTACTTATTACTACTAACATCACCAACGATGTTTATTTATACATTTTGCAGCCGCAGCTTAATGCACTATCAATGCGAAAAGCGTTACATATTGCCTTCAGCCCAGTACAATTTTTCTGATTTAGAATTTTAAAGTTACCTCGCTGCACCAAAAACTGTAGAGCTTTCGCAAAAACTCTGAAAAGTTTGACCACTAGCCTTCAAAGCATTTGCTCACAACACAACAATATGTCCATTCGCCAGGCATAACAATTGACAAACGGCATGGCAGCTCTCTCACAAAACTGGAAGAAGTAATGGCCAAGCACTAAAGCTTTTGCCAGCATTACTGATCAACTTTCAAACAATTTGCTGCATGCTGCGTATATTTTTTTCTTTTTAGATTTTTTCACTTGCCGTAGCGTTGACGTCAGTTAGAATGAAACGATTTGGGCGGGACAAGCGCCCTATGTGGTCACGTGATGCCGTGGAGAGTCAGGGCGGGCGGGAGCCTGCCTGAATGACTTCTGCTACGAACACCGTTGCACTGGGCGGGATCTGAAATACAGATAGAATATGTAAGTGATTTTATTTATATTTATTTGTTATTATAACATTGTAAGCGACTGCATTGAATATTATCAACATCAAAAGGTGTCATTTAAGAAACAAAAAATGGAAATACGAGTACGATAACCTAAAGATAAATAGTAGGCGCCTCACTACATACCTAGCATAGGTATTATTATCATATTTAGAAATATGAATTTATACGTGCATATTGCATATGCACGTATAAATTCATATTTCTAAAAGGTATTTACGTATTAAACAACGACAATGTATCTTCAAAAGAGACGTTTTAACATGCCACTTACTACTATCTATATATTAAACGTTTTTTACGTGGAATTTTAATTTATTTAAACATGACATAACAACATTTTTGAAATGCCACGTTTAAATCTTCTCTCACTAAACTCTCGTGGTTTTCATTGCTTGAATAATTCCAACAAGAAAATCGGCTTGTGAATTTTTCAAGATGCTAAAGCTAAATGCGTATCGTACGTATAGATATTTGAATAGCATCTTGTGTACCACACTGACTTGAAGCTTATGTACAGTCAGCATTAAAAATGTGATACTTATAATAATATCAAGTTCTATAAGTAGATTATAAAATTCCACACAATTGCTTAATATTTTGCCTCGAAAATAGTAAACATTTTGTTGGTAACTTGAAGTGCCTAAGATCGTATCCGCAGCTGAGATTACTTGGACAAAGAGAGAATAAGGAATGCTTAGTACCTACCCAAGCCTAGGTACATATTGACCTGTAGCTTTGTAGTATTTTTTATCTAAAAACATTAATCGTACTTAGACCAAAGTAATAATAGCTCTTCTAACAAAAAAATATCAATATTTACAAGTAACTACTGAAGTTAAAATACAAACACCTATTTAATTACATATAAAATGGTTACAACCACAAGCCATAAAGGCCCCTCGATTAAATTTAGTTTGTAAAAGGTTGCAGGTAAAAATATCAGATAAGTATAGATTTTTAGGTTCTAGCATAATTAAAAAATTTAAAGGCAACGCCGATGTGGGTCAACGTAGATATATTTCGTCGCTTAGATTATTTTAATTATATTAGCTTTTATGTAACTGCCAACTTTTAGGCAACCTAAGAGTACCTAAGTTTATTGACACCCCGTTTCACAATCTCCTAATAAGTTCTGGTTAGCGTTATCTATGTGTTATCATACTATATATAGATACATACATATAAATGTATGCTAGATGTCAAATTAAACATATACACATATAATATACATTTAAACAAACATCTATACAGTACTTCACACAAAATGCGTTTCATCATAGAACTTTTCATTGGTTCGTGGTTATTTGTCGTTAGTGAAACAGGCCGTAAGGTGTTATTTCGTACAATGTGTCTGCTTTTGTTACCTACTTACAAGAACTCGTCGGCCCATGATGTATTTAATAATAATGGAGCACAGCACAGAGCCGTTTACAAATCAGCAAAAGCGACTATCAAAAAGGAAATAAATATTACGAAACAAAAAGTGATGGTAACCTGATATGAAGTGTGATCACAGCGAGTCAGGATGCCATTCCACTGTCGGAATAACCCACGCGCATCCACCCCTAGAGGGAAAAAGAAAATAATGTGACAAAACAAAAACGACGACATGACATGAGCAAACAAATACAATGAAAATAAAAGTCGAAAGATAAGACAACAAAAGTATATTTTGGAATTAATGAAACTATTTATTATGATTATGACGAGACAATTAATAATTAATATATTTTAGTAAATTATATGAATAAAACAAGCCAGTTTCAATGTCTATGTAACTTTGATTTACAGACTGCTTATTGAAGTGGTAATCAAAAAACAATAAACAGAATTCAAGTCAAGAATCGTTGCTCAATACGAAATTGTACAACAACTATTGTCGAAAGTCAATTGTGAAGCTCCTTGGGAAGGCAATCAAAAAGCAATTAGTGCGTATTTTAATAATTGATTGACTCGATTGATTTTAATAAAAAAAGAAGATGGGTGCTTTCATTGTGACGGAATATTTTGATGGGCCGTCGCCTTACTTTGATATTTTATGTCAATTAAGTATTGAACAAGAACCTTCATTTTTGATAGTAAGTTAGTGTGCACACAACGCACTAAGAAAATAAACAAAAAACGAGTGGACTGTAAAAATATTAATCTTTAAATTATTCCGATGTGAGAGTTGCGAAATACATATAAAAAATATATGATAACTTACCAAAGATTGCACCAGTTGTTGATATAATAGTTTAGCTCTTCATAGACTTCGTAATTGTTTAGTTATAACTATGTAAAATTGATTCTGCAACGTTGCTGAGATTCCAAGATAGAATATTGATCCATTTGCATACACAAGAAAACAAAAGAGTGCTTTTTTTCCAGTGAGTTTTCTTTTTTCATTGAGCTGCGCTCTGAGTGGCCAGCACGCGCGGCGCGGAGGTTGCTTAAGAAAATTACCATATAATATTTACATGTAATACGCAACACCCCCCACCGAAAGCGATATGAAGCTTTCTAGCTAACAGAGAATAAACTTAAAATTCAACTTCTGAGATCGAAGAGAAAAATAAAACAAAAAATAATATAAATTGTGTACGACACATCATATGTAAAAATCAAAGGAAAATTTACATAAGAGAAAGAAAGTACAAAAAATATTGTACAAAAGGAAAAACTAAGTTTGATAAAACTTCCTTCTAAACTTGCGGTTTCAAACTAGAGTTTACATTTAATGAATTATTGAAATATTATTCCATCAGAGCCAGGATATATTATGTTCAATAATAGCAAGTGGCCAATTGAACGGATGGGCTTGTCCGTTCTTATCCAAAACTAATAATAAAGTAGCTAGCTATATGATAACTAGATTACAAAATAAATAGAAATGACTTCATAAACATTGTTTTTGACAAACATTGACATTACTCGTGTTCAGGTACAGGTCTCATTTTCTTTCCGATGAGAAATTTACCAATTGACATAACATTTTCTAATTACTAAGAAAATCGTTTGCTGGCAGCAATCGCGAATTCACTATAGTTTCGATATGACAGAAGATAGTAGATAGTTTCGCGAGAGTACGCGTTTCATCATCGACAGCACGCCTGAGATGATATAGAAGAAATTTAAAATTAAAACACGAAATGATTGAGCGTTAAGTACAACCATTGATATGAATATAAGAGGATAAAATCCAATAGTTTTTATTTAAATTGTATTGGAAATAAAACGGCTCTATATTATGTATGTTATCAATCAGAAGTATAATAAATTTACAAGTTTTAGGAAGTAACAACGAATGTTTCACGTTACAGAGTAAATCATTATAGAACACGCAACCCCCCACCCTGAGGAAACCGCGTTTATCAAGACAATATGTTAATGTTTCTAAAGAAAGGATGTAAGATTTACCTTTCTTATCAAATGAATAGTTAGGCCACCTAGGGATTTCTAACCAATGAGAATCGTTAGCCACTAACTGAGATAGAATAGCTCTACGGAAACTAATATAAGTGACATTATACTCACTATTGACGTAATAAGAAATATCAGGAGGAATTGAATTAAAGATATAAGAATCACGCGAGAGACTGATGGGGAAACGTTCACCCAAGGCTGCTTGCAGTGTGTGAAATGTAAGAGGGAGATAGTAAGAACTACTTATTCCGTAAGTAGATCTATTAAGTTTAAAGATTTTAATAGGTTGGTCGTTTGATGATACAATAGTATTAATATTGGCTAGTGTTTGAAATAATACACGCAATGGCGTTGTGAAGCTATTGGATGCACTAGTAAGTGGCATCAAATGTTTACTAGACTCGCTACCGTCATACCACTCCATGAGTACAAGATCTTCATATTCAAGTAAAGAATAGTTAGAGCCTTGGTGAGACACAGGAGCTCTAGCTAGTTTGTGCTCGGAGTCAGATGTGAGCAGTAGTTGTTCGACGAATGTACACGATTTACTTAAAGCTTGTGCGTCAGGAACTGATGGCGATAGATTATCGTTACGCACGCGAACGTCGCATCTGTGTACGTTCGTGAGAACCTCATTGGTTATCTGCTCGAGCGGGTTTGGTGCGGACTTGCACGGCAATTCCTTTATTTCACAGAAATCCCGCAACGCCTCATCTGAGCTTTGATCATGACTAAGAGACGCATGAAAGTTTTGTGAATATGTTTGATTTTTGAATGATAATTTGCCACTGACGACAAAGCCAAATACAGTTTTAATTATATTAGGAATGTCAGGATTGATACAAATAGGTTTTTCTGTAATTAGTTCTGAGACAACATCATTCCCTAATAAGATATCAACCGGCGACCTTTCATGAAATAACAGATCAGCTAAATCATAACGTTGATACTTGCTGATAACGTCAGGAGGAAAAGAAATGTTAGGCATCTCTGACGAGACCTTAGATACGACGACCATATCTACCGTGAACGTCGGAACGTCCGATTTGCACGGTTTTATTTCGCACGTAACCATGCCATAGTTCCTTACAGCTTCGCCACCGAGGCCTGACACTGTAAAGGGACATGTGCTACGATGTAAGCCCAAACGTTGAGCACAATCCAAAGTCATGAAAGAACTTTGGGCACCGGAATCAAGAACTGCACGGCAGTCTTGATACTGACCCTTATTATCAATTACGTTAGTACGCGTAGTTCCTAACACCACACCATAGCTACAGTTTTCATTCACGGAATGAAGATTTTGACACTTATCAGACTCCTCGACACTCACGGAGTGCGGGATGGACGTATCTGAGAAAAGCGCGTTGGAATGAGAAGACTGTGAGGGCACGGCCACTCGCAGTGAATCAGCACTAGAATCACGATGTAGCAGGTGATGATGTTTAGAAGAGCAAACTCCGCAGGTCATTTCACTTTTGCAGTGACTTGAATCATGACCACTTTTCAAACAGTTAATACAAAGAGCTAATGAGTTAACACGGTTAACCCTTTCTTGAGTATTCAGTTTACGAAACTGATCGCAACGATAGATCAAATGATTTGATTACAGTGAGCACAAAGGAATTTATTTTGATTGTCATTACGTGACGTATTTAAATTGACTTTTGAAGATGATTGATTTGGATGCGAATACCTATTATTGTTTTTAAGATTTGATTGCAAGAGGTTTGGCTGAGGCTTAGTTTTACTTTGTGAGTTTGTAGAGCAAGAACTAGGAGTTGAAAAAGTACTGTGTTCAATAACTTTTATCTGTCTGTTTACGAATGCAATTAACTCGGAAAAAGTCGGCAATACCTTTTGATTACGACTTTCCTCAAAAAGTCTACGAGTATGACTATCGAGACCACGCAGTGCAATATGACAAAATAAATAGTCGTCTAATTGCTCAACCTCTAGCGCCTTAATCGCTTTGAGAGAGTGATCGAAAGTTTCAATGAATAGTGTCAGATTGTTAACAGTATCATTAGTCAGTGGTGTAAAACTCAGCATTTTGTCCAAATACCTACCAGTCAATGCTCTAGGATCTTGGTATTTATCAACTAGACTTTGCCAAACAACAGCGTAATTAGCGGCAGTGATTGGAAGGGATTTTACAATATTAAGAGCTGGACCTTTTACACATGACAAAAGATAGTGAAACTTGTCAATATTATCGAAATCACGGTTGTGAACTAGTGAGACAAACGTGTCATAAAACGTAGTCCAATTTTCGATTTGACCATCAAATTCAATCAAAGTAAGTTTAGGCAATGTTGGCCTGTTTCCGTTGCACTTATCTGACTGACCACTATTCCTTGAACTCTGCTCTCGGTCTAACTTTTCACAGTTCACCGCAACAGTTTTACACGCAAAGTACAAGTCATCGAAACTATCTAAAACCTCAGTGCACGGCTTTTTATCAGGATTTAGTTGTAATTCGATGCTAATTATCCTCAACACGGTTGATTCGAAGCTTTGACGCGTATTTTCGAGATCTGAAAACTGTACCATGAACTTCTGAACAGAACTCAAGCTATCTAGCTTGACAAGCAATGATAAATTGTAGGCTTTCTGTAGCTTACCAAATAGGTATTCCTTTTTTGCAATCAAGGTATTCATTTCTAGTATGAGTTGACTATTGTCAGCGCCATCTTCAAAGTTATCGTTATCGCTATTCATCTTTACACGGTAAAAACGAATTCGCCCAAGTGAAATTATAAGATGTTATCGTGGCTCGTTTAGGACCAGAAATTGTGCACACAACGCACTAAGAAAATAAACAAAAAACGAGTGGACTGTAAAAATATTAATCTTTAAATTATTCCGATGTGAGAGTTGCGAAATACATATAAAAAATATATGATAACTTACCAAAGATTGCACCAGTTGTTGATATAATAGTTTAGCTCTTCATAGACTTCGTAATTGTTTAGTTATAACTATGTAAAATTGATTCTGCAACGTTGCTGAGATTCCAAGATAGAATATTGATCCATTTGCATACACAAGAAAACAAAAGAGTGCTTTTTTTCCAGTGAGTTTTCTTTTTTCATTGAGCTGCGCTCTGAGTGGCCAGCACGCGCGGCGCGGAGGTTGCTTAAGAAAATTACCATATAATATTTACATGTAATACGCAACAGTTAGCCTTACTTACCTAATGAGTTTACCTATAATGCGGTCCTCTAAATGGCGACAAGGTTGGTTGCTAGACTTACCAAGGCAGGTCTCTTTCAAGTATTCGGGTGTTGCTTTAATATTATACAGAGTGTAGACCCTTTCTACTTCAGTTAAGCAACGCCAGTAATGGCTGAAGGAATCTATGCTTGCATAAAAACTTGCATAAAATGTGCTGATCTGGTCCATCTTGCGGAAGTCTTCACAAAAAACCGCATGAGTCTATTGGCAAATACCTATCCTTTTCAGATTGCCACAAAAGACCACCCATATATGCCCAGTGGGTCGTTTTTGTCCTCTAAAACAGCTTTCGGAAAATGAGCGATATTGTGAATCAGAACACTTATTTGCTCAAGCAGATGATACTTACCTATTGTGCGGACCTCTATGCGGCGACCCGGGAGGCGAAGAAGCAGGCGACAGGGCAGGCGTTGCAGGGGCCGAGGCTGCTCGTCTCCTGGAGTACTCGGTGCCGCCCACCGCCATTGCCGTCCCGCCACCGACGGGATCTGTCACCCTGGTCACGCACATTCCTGACGCTGACCGGGACGGTCGGGATGGAGCTGCGAATACAAAAAAAACTTGTAACGTTATAGATAGTGCCATCCACAAAGGCGCGCCCCACCACTCGTCCAAATCGTTTATAGTACATGTGTGCAAGCTTTTGAATTGAATTTGGAACATCATAATGACTAATGAATGACAAGCACACTTCAAAAAATACACTCAAAGGGAAAGATGCTCTACTTGGATATGGTTTTGTTTTAAGTAGGTATGGTTAGTTACTAGAGAAGTTATATATTATTTTTAAACTGCAAAAGCATCATTTTTACTATTGACGTAAACGAAATACGTAAGAACATTTTATAACATTTAAAAAAATGAACAAAAACTTTCTTTATAATAGAACCATCGGTCCACCGGGACTTCATACGCGTGAATTGTTTTTTCTTCGTACACGTAGGTCCTAGCGTAATGTTTTATAGCCTTTCCCGATAAAGTACATCCCGATAATATTATAAGTTACCACATGGTTTTTTCTATTTAAAATTGTTTATGGTGTTTATGTTACCATTATAATTCTTTCAGTAAATTTAATAATGACATTAGATTATAGTATACCAGGTTTATTTTTTAAGTACAACACACTGGGTTTTGCTTGAAATTTTAAAAATAAATTAAGCAGAGCCACTTTCGTGACGAGTCTGAATATTTGAATGACGGCCGGCTCGCAACTGACGCGCGTGTCTCCCCCCGCACCCCGCACCTTCATCAATCAAAAAAAGAGTGGGGCGCGCCTTCGTGGATGGCACTATCTATATATGACAAAGCAGGAGGTCTACTACGAAAAACGATATCCGTCAATACGATCATCGTTTTTCGGATTCGAAACATTTTTATTATGGAAACCTTACTATGAAATGCTTCGGATCCGCAAAACGATTATCGTATTGACGGATTTCAGGTTTCGTAGTAGGCCTTCAGGTAATTAATGATTAGCTGCAATGATAGCCTAAATGAGCTCCACTTAGTACGTTTTAATTGTATGACGATTGATTTGTTGAACATGATACGGATGTGTCATTAATTTATTTAATTGTATGTGTTAAAATGCGTTTTTGATTATAGATAGTGCCATCCACGAAGGCGCGCCTAACTCTTTTTTTGATTGAGGAAGGTGCGGGGTGCGGGGGGAGACACGCGCGTCAGTTGCGAGCCGGCCGTCATTCAAATATTCAGACTCGTCACGAAAGTGGCTCTGCTTAAATTATTTTTAAAATGTTAAGGAAAACCCAGTGTGTGTACTAAAAAATAAGCCTGGTATAATGTACTTCATTATTAAATTTTCTGAAAGAATTATAATGGTAACTTAAGCACCATAAACAATTTTAAATTTCACGCGTATGAAGTCCTGTGGACCGATGGTTCTCTTTTATAGAAAGGTTTTAAACATTTTTAAAAATGTTATAAAACGTTCTTACGTATTTCGTTTACGTCAATAGTAAAAATGATGCTTGTGCAGATAAAAAATAATATATTACTTTTTTAGTAACTAACCATGCCTTCTTAAAACTATATCCAAGTAGAGCATCTTTCCCTTTGAGTGTATTTTTTGAAGTGTGCTTGTCATTCATTAGTCATTAAGATGTTCCAAATTCAATTCAAATGTTGGAAAAAGCTTGCACACCATGTACCATAAACGGTTTGGACGAGTGGTGGGGCGCGCCTTCGTGGATGGCACTATCTATACTAGCGTCTAGCATAATGACAATAAGGTACTTTCAGATACCTGTACATTAAAAAAAAAATACTTACTAGTTAGAATTTGCGAGATATTTCCCTGCATATTAAATAAATACTATATTTACTAACGATGCTTATTTGCAAATTTAATCAATCATAAATTATGGAAAAAAACCAAGCCTATTAAGCATTTCTGCAATGTGGGAAGCAAAACCTGCTTGATGTTTTTATAATGTCTCTGTCAAATAACAATTTATATTTTATTTTACCGTTCGTAACGTGGTTTGATGCCTATTTTTTTACAAAACGTGCTGATCAAAGACAAGAGAAGATTCAGGATTCAGGTTTTTATCTTGAATATTAATTCCCATAATTACATCGTAGTAAAATTGTTGACCTCTTTGTATCAATGAGAGTAAGTAGGACACCCAATAAAAGATGTCGACTAATCGTGTAGTCAATTAAAACTTAGGTACTGCACTTTAATCTTAAACAACTATCAGTACAGTTCTAAAAGACATGCCCAATAAAGCTAAAAGAGCTGCAATAATAGTGATGCATTTTACTGCAACACTTGCTCTCAGAGTACTAAAACTTTCATTTTAACGGGCAGTATGTTTTCTTTTCGGCCTGTTAGGAGTTAGTTCAAATAAAGCCTTACCGCCGCAAAGGCTCGAGGGAGCAATTAGTAACCTGCCTTTGCCGCCAAATTACACAGGCGGAAAGTATATGGGAGTATTTATCTGATGGAAGCCATTTCATTTTCAACATAAGGCTATTGATTTTCAAATTGTAACCGCAACGAACGTATTTAGACTGCTGGTTCACTCAATCACACGTCGATCTAGCTAAATAGTTCGATATCATCATTACCCACGTTATTATATAGGGTTCCTTTTCAAACAGTATCAAAAATTTTAGACTCCATCATGAATACCTATGTATACCTAGCACATTTACTATGGGACAATTAGTTATATCGAGAATCAGACAACTAACCATACTTTTTTGTCGCGCGCAAATCGAACCTTTTCACATTTAGGTGCCACCATACCCTATAATTTAGGTTTTTCATACATATATTTCATGTTATTCTTAGCAATAAGCATTTAATACTTCTGCTCCAATAAACACAGTATTTATCCAGCCAAAACTAAATGATAATAATAGATACAAAGTTCTGAAATGTAAGTAAGTATTTATTTTTACATCACGATGATCTGAAGATTTTCCTAACAATAGACAGTGAATTTCTCCGGCGTTCTATTGTTGTTTTGAAAAGCACGAAGTTATTTGACGTGAATAGAACATTAAGGCTGCGTTTCCACCAGAGATGTGCGAGGATGCGTAGCGAGGAATGTGTTTGTAAAGGACCAATAGAATCGCTTCATTTACCTCGCCTCGGTCAGCACATCTCTGGTGGAAACGGCTCAGCGGAGCTAGGTTTTTGCGCATACAAAACAAGCGAAGAATGTGTGCGAGGGATGTGTACGAGGGATGTGTGCGAGGGATGTGTACGAGGGATGTGTGCGAGGGATGTGTGCGAGGAATGTGTGCGAGAAATGTGTGTTGAATAGGTTTGCGCATATAACGGACACCTGTCGACACATTTCACAGCTTCGCAACGCATCCTCGCACCACACATTAATGCGCATTTTCACAGCTCGGCTACACATCCTCGTAGACACATTTTCATCGCACAGCTTTGGTGGAAACACCCACACATTTTCACAGCACAGCTAGACATCCTCTTACGACACATTTCCATCGCACATCTCTGGTGGAAACGCAGCCTTATATTAATACTTATGTAGGTAATCCCGTCTAAAATATCCTGGTAGTATAAGTGAATGTAAAAAGTGAGACCCGCGATTTACATAACAGAATCCGGCAAAAGGGATCTATTTCATTACTTTGGGTCACGGTTGACTTGTCGCACTATTCGTTTCTCACTTCTTTGGATGAATAAAGCATTTTTTTTATACGTAAGAATTGATTTAGCCACTTTTAAGAAGAGTAAAGAATACCATAGTGCAAAGTAAACGGTTATGTAACGTAAATCGCTTGCACACATGACACAAAATCAGGCGTCCAGTTTAAACAAATTCGACGCGCGTGGCAAGATTTTGGTCTTATGGTGGTTAGGCGCGAGAGACCTTGACCGTATCTAATGCTCAGACCAACAAGATATTTAATCTATTGAATGTCCTGACATTACAAATAGTATCTTAAATTATAAATTGCACTTTTAAAAAGCAACTGCGTCAGAAAATCATAAGAAGTATCTGACCACCATATAGCTGTCGAGGCCTGCAGGTCACCGGGGTTTGTACCCCGAGGCAATGAAGATGGTAGACAGGTTGGACGGTGACCTCTTCAGACCAACGACACCATCAAACTGTGAACGCGTTTGACTTCGCACTACTGTAATATTATATAGGATCTTACCACCAGTATAGCTGTAGAGGCCCGCAGGCGAGGACCGGGGTCTGTACCCCGAGGCAGTGGACATGGTGGACAGGGTGGACGGCGATCTCTTCAGACCACCGACGTCACCCACTGTGGACGCGTTTGATGGTTTGCGAGGACGAGGCTGCCGTTTCGACCCTGTTCTGCACACTCCTGTTATAAATAAAATATATATTTATATGCTTCCGATTTTTATCGTTTCTTATAAACAAATCAAAGTTTTATGAAAACTTATTGTGTGAGTTGCGTATGTGTGGTGAAATGGTTTTTAACAATGTTTAGTGATGTTGTACTCTTCAATACTAATTGTGGACACTAGCCACCACGGACACGCCTAAATGTAAAATAATAAGAAATAGCCAATCAAAAATAGAATTATAATTTTGGAAATAAATGTATTAACGTCAATCACACTGTATTAATATGTAGCCTTAACAGAATTCCTATGTACTTAATTCAATTTTGTTTTCGCAGAACTCCAAAGACTGGGGCTAAAATAAAGAAAGATACAAGTAGTGAAATCGAATATAAGAAACGTGACCAGAATCTTACATAAAAGTTACAACTTGACAACTTGAGTAAACTTACTCGACTACTGTCATAAGAAGTTCTTATTTATTTATTTATTTAAACTTTATTGCACTGTGAATTGTACAATTGGCGGAGTTAACGCCTTAGGGCATTCTCTTATACTTTGAAAGAACACATTCGCAACCCTTGAGTTTTTAAATCCAGTTGTCTTGAGAATGTTAAATTTCAAGAAAGTTGTGGCAAAGGAAATTCCGCTGTAACCCAATTTACGATACGAGCTGCATTTTGTATTGTCTGTTGTGAGGTCGTAAACTCACGTGGTTTTGTAACAAATTGAACAATTCCGTCTTTTTGGGTATCACTTTTTTTTTACCTACTGTAAGTTATCGGTAAGGTAGCTGTCCTAGGTCGAAATAAAATCAACTTTAGGGACGCAAATCGTAAAAGAGTCGAGAATCGTAATCGTTTAAGAGGAAAAATGTTGAATGAAACATTGTAAGAAAACCCTAACGAACTTTAATGACAAACCTAGTGTTAAATTGAGTACGTACCTACCCGTATTAAACTACTATTTTCATGCACAAAAACAATTCGAGAATAAAAACAATTCCGCAGTAAAAAAGAAAAAAACGCGAGTCCGCATTTGTCTTGTAAACAAAAAAAAGGGGAAATAAACGAAATCGTACGAGATGAAAAATTCCGGGCATTTATTTCGTTGAAAAGGCTTTCACTTATGGGGATGTTTTATTCTGGGCAGCTGATAATTTATCGTTGGTACCTAACACCTAACCTATAAAGAAGTAAGACTACCTACATATCACATGCAAAATTATTAAGTAATATAATAACAGTATTATGATTGTTATGTAGGTACTTATTTAAAAGTAGAGATTAGAAGTTCAATTGATTAGGAATAAATAAATTAAACTTTTAAAGAAAATATTATAGAATATTAAGTATAGAAACGTATATGCTATGAATTTTAAAAAAGTGGGATAGAGTGTAAATTGGTATAAAATATCAAGCAAAAAAGTGAAATGAGGTTTCTTGTGAATGCGTCAGTAATGTACTTATGTGAGTGTGCTGGTGTTAATGTAGGTAACTCTATATTTCCTCTATTGCAAATATTTTCACAATTATCAGTGCTAATTATTGCTTAAATACAGCAGTTGTCTAAAAAGTGAGTTGAAAAAGAACTCCAAATATATTCTAACTTTTTCATTAAAATACTTGTTAAGTAAGTGAAAATATGTTTTCTGCTCACTTTTCATGACAAATTATTCATATAATTGCCATATACTTAATTAGAAAAAAAGACATATTACAAATAAGTACATACGTAGAAATGCGATGGTGTAAGAGTATCTCGCTGTAATTTCAGATACCGCTTGGCCTCGTGTGAAAAACAACTCTGCTGATGGATGAGACAACGCAACGATAGTAGCTGAACGTTTTTTTTTAAACAAATGTTGAGAGATTTATTGATCAGATTAGTACCTAGAAGAAGAATGATCCAATCTCGAAAGGTTGAAAAGGGTTCACAGCCTTAGCTGCCTTAACTAGTTTTTTTTGGCATTGGATATAGATAGTGCTATCGTGCGAAGGCGCACGCCACATGTTCTTCTTATCGTTTATACATGTGTGCAAGTTTTTGCCAATATTTAAAAATGTTATCATATATATTAATCACTAAATATTTTTATTTCATATTTTAACATTTGTCACACGCCTCGCACCTGCGCTTTCCTCAATCAAAAATGAGTGGCGCGCGTCTTCGTGGATGACACTATCTATAGAATGGAATTGAATACACATTTCTGATATTCTGAATATCGGGTGCGATATTATAAAAAATAGTTATCTTGTCGATCAGCTACTACCGTTGCAACATGATAAATCTACATCTAACAATCAAAGCGAAAACAAAGCTTCTCTCTTGTTTTTACCGGGGTGATCCCGCAGACCCGCCGCGCGTCGAACGGGGACTGTCACCGCCTTTATCATGTCCTGGTGAATCAAGCATGCACGCACTTTCAGAACTACCCACTTCACAGAAGAGAACGGAACAAGCGAATGGTAACTAAGCTGGGTGCACACACGAGGCAGAAGAACCCCCAGATCGTCATTTGTTTTTTGGAATTTGATGAGTGTTCTTTACTTTCCTGTCGCGTGTGTGCACCCGACACAATGGAATGGGGTTTACCAGTAGGACATTGCCGGCCCATAGCACATTTTCCTTCGCAGATGGTTCTTTCACTGAGCATGGTTTGGTACGAGTCCAGCATTACTCGGCACTCGGAGAGGTCGCGGTCTGCTAACGCCAACGATGGGTACCGCTCTTTTAGTCTTCTCCTTTCCTGAACACACAATCATGAAGATATAAAGATATAGAAAGTGTTTCTTATCCGACTGCGGAAAACCCTAAAAGGAAAACGGAGGGTTATGTGTTTGAGCTGTACGTATGTCCTACTCTATGTTTTTTAGGTTTACTTAAATTTGAACCAACTTTAACTAGCTTCTGCTACTGTCTCTGGCAATTCAATTTAGGAATGGGAATGTCACGCTGTGGCGTCACCAACATGATGTATGCCACTGCTGTCACGCCACGTGACTGATCACAGTATAAGGGTACCAACCTCAACCAGCTTGTACGTCTCAAACTCCTGCAGCTGCCGCTGAAACCCAAGATTAGGGTTGGCGACTGCGCGGCCGGCTCTAACCACCTTCAGAGCCTCACGCCACGTCAGGGGTGTCACTGACATGATGTACGCCACCGCCACCGTCACGCTGCGTGACATGCCCGCCAAACTGCGGAATGACATCAACAGTTATTGCTTCCGACTGAAGCATAGTACAGCTGATCAAATTCAAATGATGAGGAGAAGTTCAGCCTATTATTTCTATAATTTTTTTTCTGGCCATATCCTAACACCGCAGTTCAATAGAGGTAAAATGACTGGTTAACATGCAGTAATTTCACAGAAACGTCAATAGGTGCAGCACAAATTGCTGTTTGTGTAAACCAGTGACGCCAGTGGACTGAATACAGAAATTACATCATACCGAACTTTGATTAACAATACAGTCGCGTGTATAGAGAGAGGCGTGGTATATGAAGTTAATTATTCGCTCTACGTGACACGGTTACTCAGCAATACGAGACAATTAGGTTCGTTTTGGATTCACGCTTTTAATGACATTGCGGCGAGTTCGCTAATCCTACGGGCACCACAATGGAATATGCACCTTAATGATGAATTTCAAATCTGGATGCTTGATTGGGGACAGTAAAAACAAAAAAACAACTTCTGGACGAACAAAAAAGTCATACTTGGGAAAAAATACAAATTACCACGGTGGTACCACAACACCCAGACCCGATAGAATATAGAAAATTATGATTTAAATATTGTCCCGACCGGGAATCGAACCTTCGTAAATGGTGACGCCTTGACACTTAGCGTGCTTAGTCACTCACTACATCACGGAGGTCGTATGTATACATGCTGCTAGGATAGCCCTACGGTCTTATTTTTCAAGACTCGTTAAAAAGAAGTGATAAAAAAATTACCTACCAACATTACCTAGCAGCTGTGGCCACTTAGGCAAATAAGTTGGGGTTAACTTCAGAAATCGTTATGTACCAGCCATTTCTATTTACATTTTTTAGCATTAACAAGCTGTAGCCTTTATGTAAAGTTGTGTTGCATAGTACTATTATTGAAGTAGGTTTATAGTATATAGTATTCGAAAAGTAAATTGTTATTTATTCGAATATTCGAATATCATCATTATCAGCCAAAGAACGTCCAATGTTGAACAAAGGCCTCCCCCACGGTTTTCCACAGCGATCGATCAGAAGCGGTCTGCATCCAGTTTGATCCTGCGATCTTTACAAGGTCGTCTGTCCATTTTGTAGACGACCTCCGTGGTGTAGTGGCTAAGCACGCTGGGTTACATGTCGTCTTCACTCCGAGGTTCCGGGTTCGATTATCCGGGGTAATATAAGAATCATAATTCTCTATATGGGTCTGTGTGTTGTGGTACAGTCGCCAGCACATCCAACTATCCCTTTTCGTTGAAAAATAACCCTTATTACAACTGAATAAGATACCGCAGTGTTGACCTTGACTTGCTGTTGTCTGTACCACCGTTGTTTCTGGTTTCTGAGTTCCATAACACAAGTGGCCAATAGCTACTTACTTTCGGATCAGAGCAATGTACGTCATTGATGTCCATTATTATTATTATTTATTAATATTATATTCTCTGTGGTAATACTTACCAGTGTATAAGAACGTTCCCGTCTCTAAGCCTAGCCGCGTGTATGAAGTCGTTGCACAAACTGAAGTATTGCGTGAGGTTCTGATCGGGCGAGTCGGACGCCATTATGCAGAGGTAGTGTTTATCCTGTAGACAAAAGAAATTGTTCTCATATATCAGGAAGCTAAGAATATTTGTACATTAATGTTTAGTTCTTACCTAAATACTTAAAAATAAAAAATAAACAAATCGCGTATCAATAAGTTTATGGTGCCGCGGTGGTACTTAAACAGTACCAGCTCTGAAGAAGAATTATTTAGGAGAGCCGCTATAGGTAAACCGCTTCATTGAGACTTCGCCTGCGGGGTACAGGGGTGCGGGCGGAAAGACGAGAGCGGGGAATGTAAGGGGTGCGGGCGGCGGTGATACACAAGAGACGAAATTTGCCGTGACAGTTCTTAAGATATGTGACGTCAGTGGTCACAATAGTGGTCGTCAGTGTCGACACTTTATAAACATTACATAACACCAATAAGATTGAATTAATTCTAAATATTACTATCCAAAATCGTGGATTTTGATCAATAAATAAAATGGAATTTTAAAATAAGATAGATTTTTGGCAAAATTAAAAACTTCAAATAACATTCCCTGGTAACTTTTGCGACTGTTTTATTTGAGTGTATTATCGAGTTCTTATTCATATCTAGTTTTTATTCCACTGAGTTTAGATCTATATTTTATTATATTATATTCGTATATATTTAGAGCATTTATTTAAACACTGTTATTTAACAGTGTTCAAACGGTAGACTTAATGCTAGAATGATGTAAAATAGAATTTTAAAAAAACACGACAAAAATACAATAATATAGATTTTGTGTCCGAATATACTGCGACTCATCTTCAGACTTCAGTCAGACAGTATTCTCTTGTGTACTTCTGTCAAAGCGTCCGCAACTGTCAACAGATGCTATCGCTACCTGTGTAGCGATAGCGAGCGTACTGAATTTTGAAAAGAATGTGCCTGCCGCCCGCACCTCTCACAAGCCCCGCTCTCGCCTCCCCCCGCGCCCCTGTACCCCGCAGGCGAGGTCTCAATTTCGCGGTTTACCTATAACTCCAAGTGTAAATGGGAACAGGGCCGGTAGAAGAAGAAAAAGTTTACGGTACATAACTACCGATACTTTGATAGTTAGTGAGCTTATAAATAATAGTAATAGTCCCCCTAGCCGATTTCGACTACGGTGGACAGTCACAACGACTAACCGACTGCGCGGGACATATTATAGTGCACAACTCTCTATTGCGTTCACTCTCATAGCCCGATGGGACAGCAATCTGACACGACCGGAGAGAGATCAGGTGCAGGACCAATGGCTTAACGTGCTTTCCGAGGCACGGGGGTGAAACACCGCTAACTTCCAAACTCCGGGCTTCCCTGAGAATTTCTGAACAGAAAAACCCAGGTATATATTTTTGACCCGACCCGGGAATCGAAGCCAGGACCTCCGGCGCAGCCGTCGCTTTAAAATGCGACCCTCTCACCGTTGCGCCACCGAGGCAGTTAGTGAGCTTATAGTCAAACGTTAAAAGTAAAACACATACTATAACTTCGTAAGTACATAGGCATTTGTGAATCAAATTCAATAGTAGTAACTAACAATCCAATCCATTAACTATCCTTATCTACTCTCGAACCCTTTGTACCTACCTACCTGTAAAACCCTATACCTACTTATCAAGGTAACTTTAATAAATGGTAAGAGGTGGGTAGGCATTACCACTAAGTCGGCATAACGCGTAGTACTATATATATTCTGTGATAACGCTATAGGTATTCGTATTTAGGGAACTCGTACCAACCTTTTAGGAATAAAAAATATACCATGCAACTACTAAAATAAATGTTTCCACCAACTTTCTGCGGAACGGGAGGTCAAGGGCGTTTGCAAATAGTTTCTGTGGGTATTTAATTAATTGGCTGGATTTTGGGGAAACCAGATTTCATGACACAATCTATAATGTATAGGCGCACCGAGTGACGAACTCGTATTACAAAAGGAAATACAGCTTTTGTAGGAAAATTAAATAAATATCTTACTGTACCTACTTGGGTATATTTTTGTGTTTCAATGCTAAATGCATTTTTCTAAGTTGTGGATAGTAGGTAACTAATAATAGTAGGTAATCAACTTACTAATAGCTTAAGTAATCAAATTACTTAAGTATTTTATTAGTTGTCAGTTCATGTAAGTATATCTAAAAGCATTTTATAGTAGAAGAATTTCTAAAATGAATAATGATCCTGTGATCATTATTGATGAATGAACTTTTAGAGAATAATTTTTAATACGTTGCAACAGTGCAACGTATTAAAAATTATTCTCTAAAAGTTCATTCATTTTTGGTAAAAATATCTTATATATCAATTGTGTCGTTAAGTTTTTATCAGTCTACCATAGGCCGAGGTAGAAACAATGAAAGACGCGTAAAAGACAAAAGGTGTATTATACACATTATTGCAAGTAACATTTAAGTACCTAAGTAAGTACTTGGAAAGAAAAACTTATCGTGATCGCGTAATACAAATTTTCCAAGATAAAATTTCAATGGCATGTTTTCTCTGGAGACTTATGTGTTTGAGCTACCTTTGTGTTTTCCCATTGAGCCATGAAATTCATAATAGTCTGACGTCAGAATCAGTCAACGATTATGAAAACAGCAACATAAAAAAATAGATATTTATTTGAAGTCAGTAAGTAACAGAGAACTCGAATAGTGACAATCTATTTATGATAAACTTTCGAACTTTGTTACTATTATTCAACACAAACTAACAACACTACTCCAATATTTCTAATATTTCTGATATAACAATCTTTTTTTTTCTCCAAAATAACGTGGCCATGATTTCGCTGGGATAATTTACTTTGTAGCACTTTCACAAACAGATTATGAAAGATGTGATTATGAATAAGGGGGTTATTGTATATGCAGCCATATTCTTAGCTGATCATTGTGATTATTAATTTAATAAAATTAAAGAAAAAAAAACCCTTTTAAAAACAAGCTTATATTATTTGTTTATAAAATGAACTAAAAAGTTAAAAATAAATTAACTCTAAAAAGAAATATAACATTTTGTAACTTGATTGTAACCTTTAACGACAAATAAGCGTCTTCATCTAGGACAAAATAATTCCTACAACTATTTAATACAACACAACATTTTCCGCAAGCTATCACAATGTAACACGCTTTCATTTATAAATGGGGACTATGATAAAGAGGGGGGACGAGATTGAATAATTATGAATGGTGAAAAGTTTTAGTATTAAAATTAAATAAATTTGTACAATATGGAATTATTTTGTCCTAGACGAAGCGTCTTCGTCTAGGACAATGAATAATAATGAATAATAATCTAAATATTACCCTCAAATGCATAATTATCAATAACATCTTTCACAAACTTATCCCACCTTCTAAAGAAAACATTAAACAGTTTGGTTTTCCCTTCCTCATCAAGAGCACTGTATCTTATAGAGTTCAAAGCCAGTTGCTTCAACATACGTATATCAGCGTGTCTGCTAGCCACACCTACGAATGCTACATAAAAGTCATGAGACATTGGGTCAGCTTCCCACGCTCCAGGATCATCACTGGACAGCACAACTGGAAGAGCAAAGGCCAAGTAAGAAGCCAATGGATGGTTCCTCACATCGCGCACCAAAGACAACACCACATTTGAAATCACATTCACTTCAAGCGCGGTCTGTTTCTCGTGCACTATCGACAACACCGTCGGATGTTTCATCAGAGCGTAAGCGTGGCCAATCCTCTTTGTCCCCAACAACACAGCGTCAAACATATTCTCATCTGTGCTAGTTCCAAACCAGTTGGTCTCGCCTCCGTGGAAGTAAAAATCCATGTCCTCCTTTGCGTCCATCAAAAGAGGGAGGAAATCAGTCAACGGTCTACCCCGATCCTCTTGACCGACCAAGTCGAAACCTGCAAAGAAATCTGGCTTCTCTTTCTTCAATTTTCGACCAAATTCTATAGATTTCAGCAGTTTCTTTGGAGTCTTCCACCGCGTAGTTGTTAAGATCAATTTAATTCCTATAAAATCTGGGTAATCTTGCTTAAACTTTTCTGTGATTTTCTCATAGAGCGTAGCGAAGTACATTCGATCGTGCACAGTCCCATCCAACTCGTAAAGTGCAAGCAACCCGCTTCTGATTTCAACGTACATAACGTTGTCATCGTAGAAGTTTTTGAGTGAGTCGTATATATACTTCTCTCTCGCCGGTCTGTATGCGATAATATTCGCAACTGTGCGGTAGACTTTCTCGAATCTATTCCAAGTGGTGTTGATGTCTGTGTTTTGTAAATCTTTGTCTTCCGTGTACAGCGTGAGATGTTTCCTCAATTCTGCATCAAAGGCCGAGACGTCCTGCGATGCGTTTCTGAGATCGCTGAGGAGACGCCACTCCGACGCGCATAATTGAACAGGGCGTCTACTCCCGATGTCCGTAGCTCGTAGTTACGGCCGTATTTACGGGCATTTCGTACTCCCTAACAAGTTACGATCGTAAGTACTATCGTAGAACGAATGAGAACAATAAGTGACAGTTTGCCTTACTCTTTATGCGGTTTGTTCCGTTCGTAATAATCAATTTGACACGTGTTTCGACGGAGAGATATGTCATTTTATCCGTAAACAAAATTGGTCTCGTTACAACTTACGATGGCTTCAATTTGGGTATTGTTTGAAGAAAATGCAGAAGAAAACGAGCGCAGCCGTCGCCGTCAGTACATGCGACAGCAATTTAATGTAATGAGTTTGCTGGATACCGAATTTCTGTTAAATTATAGGGTCACTCGGACTCTTTTTGAGAGACTATGTGAGGATATCATTCCGTTAATGCCACATACTGTTCGTCGAAGTGGAATTGACCCGAAGTTAAAGGTAAGTAATCCCTGGTCTCAAAGTAACTTGTTGTATATCATTGAATTGTATCCCGATCCTTCCTTTAATTATTTGATAATGTGTTTACTTACAGGTCCTCACTGCTTTAAATTTTTAAGCCCGAGGTAGTTACCAAGGTGCAGTGGGCCTTAGCAGCGACGTGCCCATGGCACAGCAAACTGTGTCCCGATGCATACGCGAGGTCGCAAATGCTTTTAATAGTCCCTGCATCTTCGATCCCCGAAAGTTTCGAAAAGAAAGGAACGTTTTGAAAATACTTTATTTAAAATAAAACTTAATTTTTCACTTTGTTTTCATTGTTTTATTTAAAAACCTCCAATGCATAATAGTGAAACATGCCAATGTTGCTTTATTTAAATGTATACCTAGGTATTGAATATCTAAAATTATAACCATCTCAACAGCTACTGCCCCCAGTATTGAAGGACTCGGTGAGGTTGCTGTTACTTCTGGAATCTGTAAGTTACAAAAAAACATTAACTAACATAACGAAAAGTGTATGAGTACTTTACCTTAAACTCACTATCAAATTAAGTTACCGACCGAGGGGAAAGCCGGCACTCGGGCACTAGTTTGCGGCTCGCCGAATCCATCTCCCATTATGGACAGCACCTGCAGGGCTACTTGAGAGAGATCCGGCGCATTAGAGGGGCCACCACCAGTGGCTGAGGCCGACTTTCTGGCGGCAGCGGCAAGCCTTTTCGTGGCGTATTTTATGTCAGCCCAAACCTTAAAATATAAATAATAAATAATTACCGTCGTTAGTAAATAGAAAGTATTTTTTTTACATTACTACTTTATGTTTTACAAGTAAATTAAATCTATTCACGTAATAAACTTACCCTTTGCCACTGATCCATGGATTTAAGAGACCCTCCCATAGCGTTAAAAAACTCTCGGTGAGTGTCTCCCACAGCCGCTTTGCCCTCTGCCTTTCATCGGCTCCCCTGAGCAGCCCACGGGCCAATTCAGGGTGGCCCTCCATGAAATTAAGGAGGGCCGCAATCAGAGCGGCCGTGGCCGATGGTGTATGGGGAGCCATCAGCACTGATCATGTAATCTTGCCATCAGTTTATTTTACAAAATAAAGAGATTATTTGAATTTCGCGGAAAACGTTTTAACGTCAAATGTCAAACTTAAATCTTTGACAGTCAAATTTTTTAAACACATAAACCAAAGGTATAGAAAATAGGATTCAAGCATATGATGGACATAGACTAAAACCATATCAATAGAGGCAAATATCTAATTTTATAGCTTTTATTGTAAGAAATGTGATACTTTTGAACATTAATGTCGATTTCTTGTTTTAAATAGGAATTATTTAGTTTAAATTACATGGTTAAATAACAAATTCTAAAAACCGTAAAATATCATGAATGTGCATAACCCTATCACATCCCTTGCAACAAAATTGATTCGTTCCTAAAGTCTTCCGTGTATTTATCTATGACATCGTAGGAACGGACCACGTTCGTTAATGTTAGGGAGTAGCATTTGGTCCGTTATTACGGAGCACCTACGATCGATATCGTAACTTCGATTACGGACATCGGGAGTAGACGCCCGGGCGTCTACTCCCGATGTCCGTAGCTCGTAGTTACGGCCGTATTTACGGGCATTTCGTACTCCCTAACAAGTTACGATCGTAAGTACTATCGTAGAACGAATGAGAACAATAAGTGACAGTTTGCCTTACTCTTTATGCGGTTTGTTCCGTTCGTAATAATCAATTTGACACGTGTTTCGACGGAGAGATATGTCATTTTATCCGTAAACAAAATTGGTCTCGTTACAACTTACGATGGCTTCAATTTGGGTATTGTTTGAAGAAAATGCAGAAGAAAACGAGCGCAGCCGTCGCCGTCAGTACATGCGACAGCAATTTAATGTAATGAGTTTGCTGGATACCGAATTTCTGTTAAATTATAGGGTCACTCGGACTCTTTTTGAGAGACTATGTGAGGATATCATTCCGTTAATGCCACATACTGTTCGTCGAAGTGGAATTGACCCGAAGTTAAAGGTAAGTAATCCCTGGTCTCAAAGTAACTTGTTGTATATCATTGAATTGTATCCCGATCCTTCCTTTAATTATTTGATAATGTGTTTACTTACAGGTCCTCACTGCTTTAAATTTTTAAGCCCGAGGTAGTTACCAAGGTGCAGTGGGCCTTAGCAGCGACGTGCCCATGGCACAGCAAACTGTGTCCCGATGCATACGCGAGGTCGCAAATGCTTTTAATAGTCCCTGCATCTTCGATCCCCGAAAGTTTCGAAAAGAAAGGAACGTTTTGAAAATACTTTATTTAAAATAAAACTTAATTTTTCACTTTGTTTTCATTGTTTTATTTAAAAACCTCCAATGCATAATAGTGAAACATGCCAATGTTGCTTTATTTAAATGTATACCTAGGTATTGAATATCTAAAATTATAACCATCTCAACAGCTACTGCCCCCAGTATTGAAGGACTCGGTGAGGTTGCTGTTACTTCTGGAATCTGTAAGTTACAAAAAAACATTAACTAACATAACGAAAAGTGTATGAGTACTTTACCTTAAACTCACTATCAAATTAAGTTACCGACCGAGGGGAAAGCCGGCACTCGGGCACTAGTTTGCGGCTCGCCGAATCCATCTCCCATTATGGACAGCACCTGCAGGGCTACTTGAGAGAGATCCGGCGCATTAGAGGGGCCACCACCAGTGGCTGAGGCCGACTTTCTGGCGGCAGCGGCAAGCCTTTTCGTGGCGTATTTTATGTCAGCCCAAACCTTAAAATATAAATAATAAATAATTACCGTCGTTAGTAAATAGAAAGTATTTTTTTTACATTACTACTTTATGTTTTACAAGTAAATTAAATCTATTCACGTAATAAACTTACCCTTTGCCACTGATCCATGGATTTAAGAGACCCTCCCATAGCGTTAAAAAACTCTCGGTGAGTGTCTCCCACAGCCGCTTTGCCCTCTGCCTTTCATCGGCTCCCCTGAGCAGCCCACGGGCCAATTCAGGGTGGCCCTCCATGAAATTAAGGAGGGCCGCAATCAGAGCGGCCGTGGCCGATGGTGTATGGGGAGCCATCAGCACTGATCATGTAATCTTGCCATCAGTTTATTTTACAAAATAAAGAGATTATTTGAATTTCGCGGAAAACGTTTTAACGTCAAATGTCAAACTTAAATCTTTGACAGTCAAATTTTTTAAACACATAAACCAAAGGTATAGAAAATAGGATTCAAGCATATGATGGACATAGACTAAAACCATATCAATAGAGGCAAATATCTAATTTTATAGCTTTTATTGTAAGAAATGTGATACTTTTGAACATTAATGTCGATTTCTTGTTTTAAATAGGAATTATTTAGTTTAAATTACATGGTTAAATAACAAATTCTAAAAACCGTAAAATATCATGAATGTGCATAACCCTATCACATCCCTTGCAACAAAATTGATTCGTTCCTAAAGTCTTCCGTGTATTTATCTATGACATCGTAGGAACGGACCACGTTCGTTAATGTTAGGGAGTAGCATTTGGTCCGTTATTACGGAGCACCTACGATCGATATCGTAACTTCGATTACGGACATCGGGAGTAGACGCCCAGGAACGGTGTCCGCGAATCGTAATTGTAAATCGCCGTCGCCGTAACAAGCGTACAAATGCTCTTCATACGTCATTCTTATTAAAGAATCCGCGTCCAACATCATACCCGCGTGAACGTGCAGTGAAGCGCCTTTCGGCATTTGTCTTATAATCTGGTAAACTTTAGATCTGCCAACATCGTTTCTGTAGGCGAAGAAGTGCTTGGAAAAATTGTAGCGCTCCGGATTTGCAATAGATTCGTCCACTTCTTTTCTTTTCCTGTGCATAAGGATGTCGTTCGCTTTGGCCTCATCTTCGGTTAGTTTCACGTTGCTTCCGAGGAATAATTCCGCCTCTTCAGACAGTAGTTTGCTTCTCTCGATGATGTACTGGTTTGATAAGACGCGCGCACTTGTTACACAGATAAAGTTTATTAGAACACTGATGAATAAGCTATGCATAGTTGAGAAATTCCCACTAATTTAAAGGTCAGATGAAGTGTAACCGTCAATCTCACTGGTCGTAACTGACTGGATGCTAGTGCGTTAAGCCTGATTATATATAGCACAGGTCTATCCTCAAAGAATGGAACTCTTGTAAACAAGTAGCATGTAGCCACTTGCCTCAAAACAATTTATAGGACGGACTCGCGCAAAAAAAAACTGAGTATGTAGATAACACTTTTTTAGGCTCGAATTCGGTACTGTTTCACCCAAATTAACGATCTCCAACTAAGTTATCAGAGACCGCACTCAACACATTTAAAATTCCGTCTCATTAATGACCGTTGATGACCTCTACTCGCCAAACAAACATGGTTACCGCGGCTGATAAGTTGAGATGAGTTGTGGAATATTAAAAAGATGGGCAAAGTTTAGGTACATCATGTGTCATATTAGTTAGATAGCTTTCAATGAATATTTGCAATTTTACATAAATATTTCACATGTGAGATATACCTTGTTACATTCCTGAAGTATTTACCTTTCAATTTCCCAATAAATTCATCGTTCCTGATAAAACTTTAGTCATCGTTTGTGATTAGAATGAAACCTTTTTACGGTTTTTAAAAATACGTACGTGTATAAAGTAAATCGATAGTGCATATATAAAATTAGCAATACAATCCATCTTATTTATTTATTAAAAAACTTTATTGCACAAATAAAAGTGTACAAAAGGTGGACTCAATGCTAAAAGCATTATCTCCTAGTCATACATTTAGGTCATGCGGAAAGATTGTTATGGATTGTCTTCAGACATAAAAAATATTAAATGACTAAAGGGAAATGGCTCACCGTACAAATGCACTTAGAAGCCATCTACTTACCTAATACCCCCGGTGAAGATAACCGCTGCCCACCAAGCTTTACTTACGCAGCAGAGCAGATTCTTATTCAGTTGCAATAAGGGTGATTTTGCAACGAAACTACTATTTGGTGTGTTGGCGTCTGTACAGAGTGGTTGCCCACTAAAAGCGTTCAACTCCAGGAGCTCTATTTTTGAATCCCTCGCTTGGATAAGGCGTGTGATTTTCGAAACGAAAACCACGCGAAATATAGACTCTACTCACAAAATTGAGCAATGATTTTTCAAATCCTTTCTGTGTACATTACAACTTGTATTCATTCCAAAATTTGACTTTAATCAATGAATATCTTGACGCGAGTGATTCAAAAATAGACCTCCAGAAGCGAAAAGCTAGTCGGTTCCCCAAGGAGCAGCTGGAGAGACTTTAAAACGAGCCACATAAATGGTGGATCCAAGTCTTGATACTATGAGTACTAAGTTTGAAACAAAAGTTTTGAAGGAATTACTTTTTTGGTGGACCATAAAAATTTTCTAGGTATCTACTTGAGTTTTGCTGTATTAGCTTCAGGAGGCCGATTCTCGCATGATGGAACTTATTTGGTGTGGTAATTCGATTACGAGAATCACTGTTTTACCGAAAAAAAACTAGTAATATAGCCACGAAAAAAAAACTACCGCACGAAAGAAATCAAAATGCATAGAAATCGTGACCCGAATAAAGTAATAACCGTATTTTCTTTGAAAAAGAAAATTCGTTCGGTGAAATTTTTTCGTATACGAACTGCACGAGAATTGGCCTCCAGGTCAGGTTTTATCAGATATACTTTTGTAATCTATTCTATCCTATAATACCTCACACTAATTCTCATAAATTGCAATGATCTTATTTTGAGCAAAATAACGTAAGATTAATGTGAATATTATTCTGAAAACATAATGATAAATCTCATAAGATTAACTGTTCGCGCTGTCAGCAAAATAAGTATACCTAATGTTGTTTTGATCACGCCCCGTCCTTTTCTCAGAACATTACTAAGAATTTATAGAGAAAACTTTTTCTTTTGCAATGAACGTAAATGAAGCGAATGCAACAAATAAACAATTATAACTATTTGGCTTTAACACAAGTATTTAAAAAGTCACCAATTTAACAATAATAAACCAAGGTTTTGAAGTAGTTTCTTTTTGATTTAGGTAGGTACGAAATTGTACGAAAACTTCTTAAACGCGTTAAAAGTTGAATAAACTACAACGAAATAATAATAAGAACGTAGATGAAGAAGATAAGTAATTCTCTTTAAATGTACGGCATTAAGTATCCAGACTTTGCTTCTTTTTAAATATCTTAACTCGTCAAGTATGTGTGAACGAGACACAATAGAAATTCCATTATTATGCGACTCCCGGCAGTCGTTTGATACCTGACTGATTAAGAGGGGCAACTTATTAGTTACCTTTCCTTTGATGATTATGAGGCCTTGTAAAGCAAGAATCTAATTGAAAAACTTCCACTTTGTGAGCCACGTTCTGAATATTCACAATATCGTGTACTCCCTTATTAAAAAGCATTTCCTGCGAGAACACACGAGAACGTTTCCTTTGATGTAACCTACTTAGTGTTTTAAAGTTTAGTGGTGTCTTTATTCATATAGATAAGATACTCGTATTCTACTTGCTATTGAAATAACGGCTAGAAATATGATATAATAATTTATGTATGTGTATGGAATTTGAAAAGTATAAATTACTTGGTAAAATGTTCCAACATGATAATGTTACCTACACTTTAAACTAAAACATAGGTATTATATTTTTTTTAAACAGACACTAGGTACCTTAAAATCTTCAACCTAAGGTATTTAGGACTTCTAGTCTAGTACCTATTGTAGTTCTGGGAAACTCACGGTCATGAGGTTAACCTAAAACTGTAATACATACTTACCATCTTTTAATGTTTGACTTACGTAACTGAAAAGCTGAACCTTTAGAGAACGAAAGGCATGGCATATTTTCCGAATAGCTTCTTTTGAAACACTCATGCTAAATTTAAGTTCGGGGTACTATGTGGGCGACCCCACAATGTGGCATTTCAGCGCTTTTGGCATGTAGGCCACAAAATAATTCAGATTTCATTGAAGTGGTGATGTTGGTATGAAAGCTAGTAATTTAAAATGCAAATAGTAGCTGGAAATAATAGAGTCACGCAAAATGAACTGCATTATTTACTAATGGGTACAATTAGCATTTTTTTAATAAAAAATACTTACATCCCTAGCTTGAAGCTTTACGTGCTGATTGTTACATTTTTTCATTATTAAACAAAGGCTGTTGAAATCTAAAAGCTTTTTTTGGTCCTAAATTTTGTGAATACAAAAGCAGTTGTTAAGTTGATTGCTTGATTATTTTGTAATTTATTTAGCATAATCTTGTGGATTTTCTAAGCCGCAAGTTATTTTTAACTCAAAAAAACAGTAGGTGTAAATGACTTCTGTTTTACCTAGAACACTGTGCAGTTCTATAATCCTGTGTTTAGCTGAGTTGTCATAAAAACCATACTAAACCCAACCCTTTAAATTTTTGTACAGCCATCACAAGACTTTCAACTCAGAGACGACTTTATTTCCTGAACACTCTCTAGAGGTAGAGTCACTTGCAACAGACACGGGCTAGGATTTATTGGGCCATTAACTTTACGGCCGGAGGACGGAAACCAACTCTGTTAGATTTTTACGTATTTTCCGATACCACCATCTCTTTTACTCGCATGGTCAAAGTAGTATGAGTGACAGAGAAGGCTAAATTTAAAATAAAGCACATTTATAGTTTTAGAGTTAGGTCTCGGTACCGTACTACGTATTAGTGCCAGCAATAAATTCTATATAAACAACGACTTGATTGTTGCTTTAGTGATAGGTTGGGATTTTAGTAGTAAAGTGCGTATCGATGTCAACCTTTTGCGCTTGACAGCCATTTAATGTGTATTATCGTCAAGGGAAATCAATGCCAACCGAAGTTTGATTTGGTTTTTACTACAGCGATTGAAATACGATACGATTGAAAAAGCTATGGAAGGTTTTGATAGTCAAAGTGACGAACATAACAAATAAGAATATTGAACTCTGATTTTTAATTGATGTACCAAATCTAAAATGGCATTTGGTGGGATGCCACTTTTTCGTAATTTAAAAATAGTTGCTCGTAAATAACCGAATAATTAAAATTTACGTAACTCATTCTTTGGGCGGTTTTTAAATTTTACTTACATCTAGAAAGCATAAAGATATGTACATTATAATTAATCGTGACGACCTCATATCTTGATTCTCACAGCCCAAATCATGTTTATTTTCTGAAGGTAATAGATTTAATAGTAGCAACTATCAGCTTAAGTCAAACTCTTCAGCGAACGGGGCGGTGGAGCGCAAATATACGCAATCCTTGACTAGCCGAGTGCTTTTCTAGGGCGATACCTAGTCGACTAGTGAATTGGGTCGATTATTATTGAAGAAACAAGGCTAGATACACCTTATGATTAAGAATTGAGTGGAAAATAATCTAGAACAAGCGGTACAAAGGATAACATTGCGCTGTAAAAAATAAGATTTTATTTTCAAGTAGATTAGTCCTCAGTATGATCACATTCTTCTTCTTCTTCTTCTTAGCGTGTCGATGAAAACCCATATGGAGGAATTATAATGGAGAAATTACAACGTAGCAGCCCAGAATTCAGCCACTTGTATTGCGGATCGACTGCATTTCATTAAATCCGCTGGCGTGCAGGTGTTGGGGCACGCCGGGCACGATGTTAAGTGTGCCATAGTTTGCACTACACCGCAAACACAGTCCACATCGGAGCTTGCCAAAAATCCCCACCTGGCCATGTTCTCCTTACTTCGGCCAACCTGAGTCCGAAGCCTGTTTAAGGACTTCCAGATCGGCCATGGTAGATCATGTCCAGGAGGGAGATTCTCGGCAAGTGGGACAAAAGGAGTAGGCAGAGAAGCTTTTTCGCGCCAAAGATCACGTCTGGCCTGTGAGGGTTCGGTAGAAAGTGGGGCGGCGCACTTAATAAAACTGCGACGACTTTTTAGCCTTTGCGGCACTGAGACGTAGCCGTGCATAGGGTGCCGTGAGTCGCGATCTGCGTTTGCCACATTAATAAGTCGCTTCAGGGCCCCTATTTATGAATCACTCGCTTGGATATGGCGTGTTATTTTCGTTCGAAAACACATAAAAAATCAACGGAAATCACTCAAAATCTAGACATGAGTACATATAAAATTGAGCTATCTTTTTTCAAATCCCGAAATGTGGATTTCGATTGATTTTCATTCCAAATTTGGACATTAACTAATGAATATCACACGCCACCTTGACGCGAGTGATTCAAAAATAGGGCCCCAAATCGCTTGTCGCTTTATCGTACAGTGGGTGTGTATTAACTTCGTTAATAACCCAAATTTTAATTTGAGTACCTATTTTATTTCAAAAGAAAAATTTTCTCCCTTCTCCATACTGCTACTGGAAACTATCATGATTTGCGCTATAAACTAGTTGCCAAGAAACTCGTGTGTTTGGATGGCAATTTGTAATCCGGATGTCGACAAATACCGTCACAGGCTGAATAAGTTACGACATAATCTGTCCAGGGGTTAATATGTAAGTAACTTGAAAGCGATAGCAATGCGATCGCAATCCGTGGGAGCAATGGTGGCTTCACAAAGTGGCGACTTTGACGGCGGCATATGTGGCTTGAGAGCCAGATTTAACAGATTCTTGTAAGAATAATGATGTGGGCTACCAGACGGCTATCACGCTGGGATGATGCGCCCGTCAGCGAAACAACAATGCGTTGTCGTTGTCACAACACTCACTACGCACTGCCAAGCAAGAGTGTATCGGCGCGCTCACACCTAATCTGTTATCGGCCGAAATATGCTCGGCCGTTGAATCAAACGTATGTAAAATAAAGTGAGCTCGTACACCAGAACCTCTGAATATCAGTCAAATTCACTATTCCAAAGGAATCGTTCATGAAAGTCACACAACATTTTTGTGGAAAAAGGCAAGTGATGTGTTAATGAAAATATTGTCAGTGATTTAACTTTTCTGTTTAAAATCTTACTTTTGTATGACGTGTTTTAAAAGTAGCTCAATGCAAAATATTTCCTAGTTACCTACTACAAAAGTTAAGTCCTACAAATATTCTTGCAGACAGTCGTTCCTAAGTGGCGATATTTGATTCGTACATTTCTATTTCTATGCAAAAGACCCTACGTGCAGAATATAAAATTTAAATCGTATCACTATGTCCTTTCTACCTACTTTCTAATACTAGGTAGTATAGAATACTCAAACGGAAAATACCAAAATTCTCGAAGTATAAACTTGAAAAAAAAATTTGAATGTCATCTATTAGTGAATGGATAAGTAAATACGTATTTTTTGAGACGATAAATATTATTGGCATCATTGCCATACTTATAACTTTTGGAACTGTCTAACTTTGACCATTATAACATTTACATTAAACATTTATCAAGCCTTATCTCGTCACTTGGATCTCATAAAAGCTGTATTGCACATAACTTACGTCGTAAGCGGCAGTAAGATGTCCTTAGGCAACAAAATAATAAAGACTCGCGGCTGTCCCGCGGGAGAAAATAATATTTTGTGAGTTATCTTAACGCAACGTTTGCGGTTTACTTTGTGACTAATATTCGTAATACCTTTGTTCATTTAATCTGCCCCAAGGGCGTGTAGCTTTGCTCAACCTGAACACACAGACGGCTTTTATTTACTAAGCTTTTAGTGCCTATATTCTTGGAAAATTATATGACTGGTGTTAGTTTGTACGTATAAAATTAACTTTCACAGATAGATTTATTAAAACTAGTGAGAGTGTATAAAGTTTCTTTAAGTAGCACCTTTTACCATATTGTAGAGTTGATTCTAATTTAGTCTGTAGTATAAATTGCACTTGTAAAAGACAACTGTGAACCTGTGACAGACGAGGAATTGAACCCCGTGTCTTACGCAATCCGGGCGTATGCAATTTATATTATTAAGTTTGTATGGTGACAAAACACTATAAAAACAAAAATAAACTATTTAGTCTATAGTTTCAAACCGTACAACGAAACATAAATTTCAAAAAAGTTGAAGTTTGATCTTTAAGCTTGCCATTTTTTTTTACAGAAATCCGAAACTATGTCAGTAGTAAACGTCGATCGTCAAATAACCAAATACGAACCCGACATTAGCGAGACTCGACAATAATCTAAAACGTTTCCATTATATTTCTTGCTCGGAATATCATGAAGCGTGACGGCGTTTCTGCCGCTGACATGAAGACATCAATCAACCTTAGAGACCGTCCTCGAGATACTAGTATTTGTGTCATGCCCTCTGACTGGTACGATACTCGTAAAATATAATGTAAAAGATATGAAATGCGACTTCAATAAGAGTGAACAGGCTTCTTCTGGGTGAGCTCGCTTCATCGTCGTTTCTGTCTATGCTACGACATCTAGTCTAGACACAAGAGCGAACACATTTTTATGTTTAAAAAAAACAGAAAACAAAGGAAAAAGTGGTAACCTATTTGTGAAGGTATTACTTGGTTGTCGGTCGCCTCCCTGGATGTAATATTTAATCATTTTTTTTAGGTTTATCCCATAGAAAGACACCAATGCTATCACTGTTTTAGATTTTAGAACAGGACTAACAAGTTTTGTTAAAATGCCTCCGAATACACAGTTCTTGTCGATAAATCTATCTCTTAAAGTATAGCCGACCTTGCAATGCATTAAAGCAGTATGCCCTACTTTTTTATCGCTTGCACAGTTTCTAGCTTCAGAATTCTCTCCAATGGACTACCAGAAAATTACATTCCTCAGGGAATTCTAATGGGCAATCTTAACAGAATCTTAAGCAGCACTGTTACCTAATTTGGAACGGATCTTATAAAGTGCGAAGGACTGAAGATATAAAATGGCGAGGATTTTATTGCTAGAAGTATTTTTATAAATAAGACGATACGTGGGACGACGCGTCTGAAAGAAAATGGTTATCGTCGTCCAAGAACACCTGTGACAAAGGGAGAGACGAAGTGTATTAAGTAATGGTAATAACTGTAGTGAGATGTATAAAATAATGGTGGTCATAAATGTTTTTGCTACATTATTTATATAAAAAAATATAGTCGTATCGTAACATTAAAAAACATTTCTCTCCATCATCAGTCTCATCAGTCTCCTTGAGAAAATTAGAAATATGACCAAGGCGGTCTCGAAAATGAATTGTGGCAAAAATAGATGAGTGAAAACAAAAAGTTAAGAGTTGCCTCCAAGCGGACAGAGGACAAAAAGTTGAAGCCTTGAAGGCAGGCGGGGTAGCGGGCGAGAAATTGTGTAATAAATACGTAGCTCCAATTGCGTGATTATCGTCCATTGTTCTACTAGCGAATACCGAGAATCGTAAGATATTAATCGGCGATAGGTGTTAAACACTGCATGTATTTTCTAAATATAATCTTATTATAGTATAAAAGAAAGTCGTGTTAGTTACTCCACTTATAACTCAAGAACGGCTGAACCGATTTAGCTGAAAATTGGCAGGGAGGTAGTTTAGAGCCGAGAAGGACATAGGATCCTTTTCATCCCGTTCAACGGGGCCGGGGCTGGGGCGGGACGGGGCCGGGGCGAAACAAAGTTCGCTGGGACCGCTAGTACCTAAATATTCGCGAAATGTGGTCATTAATAGCATTTCATAGATTTTTTAGGAAATACGATTCGTTTAGCACGAAATTAGATCGTTACATGTTACCGTGTCTAGCAGTACCCCATTACGGTGTGAATAAAAGATTGTGGCGATGACTCAGAAAAAGTACGACCAAAGAGCGACACACCTCCGTTATGTTATGATATTGGGACGCAACATCAAGGTTATTGGATGGGAAGCAATTTCGCATAAAGCAAACGCTGAGAACATATATTTTAAGGCAACATTTAAGCTCTGCCTAGCAGTAAACTTGACTGAAGCATATCATTTTATACGGGTAGAGGCAACCTCAAAGTGCGGTGAAATGCAACGATTTTGCGCTTTGGGTCCCAAGAACGATGAAATATTTATATGTCTTCGGGACATATCTCTGTAAGTTTCTACGATAATATTGATGACGCAATGTTGTTACTGACGTGAGTATGCATGAGAGTTTCATCATATACCAAACATGTAGTCGATAGTTTTTTTCACAAAATGGCAATGATTTTAAAGATTTCTAATAAAAGATTCCGAATAAAGATTGAATACACAATATTTATTAAGTATGACAAATGGACGCTACTATCGAACGTAGAAATCTCATACTATACTACGGGCGTAACATATTTATGTACTCGTACCAACCATTCTATAATCAATACAAAAAAAGTTGAATTGCAATAATATATATTTTTATTTATTTAACACGTTTAGTCCTTGCCTAGCAGTGGAATAATATATAGGATTACAAAAAAAACATACATTACGCACAGAAAAAAAAACACATATGGCGGTTTTAATGCCAAATGCATTCTCTACCAGTTAACTATAGATCCAAACATAATACAGGTGCTGCGAAGAAAGTGATAAAAAGACAAAAGAAAGAACATATCACAGTATAACAGAATACATCCTACCTTAAAATCTTGGTCTGAAAATGTTCGTTACGACGATGATTGCCACTCATCGCTCCTAAACCGAGCTCCTAACGTAGCAAATAAGACTACGCCGTAGCTACTACGAGCTACGTCGTAGTCTCGTAGTCGATATATCCCTACAAGAGCTCATCTTGTGGCAAATAACTCTTACCTAGCTAGTGAGTAGGTGGCACGGCTCGGAATGCGAACACACTTTACATGTCTAACCTTTATTACATTAGCAAGAATGTTTGCTTGCTCTTAGAATCTTGAGCTACTTGTAGCATTCGTAGATGAATGAAATTAATTTAATTCTATTGTGGTAAGCAATACTATGAACACTAAGGTGTCAGACGCATGCTCAAATTACAATTATTACAACGCATATAACAGTATCGTACCTGTCATATCAAGTTATTTTTGGCTGCTTTGATCAGTTTCGCTGAAGCTAAATCTTTGAATACATGAAACTATATAATTACTAGACATTATAACTATAATATAAATGAAAACACCTGGGCCCCGATTCGCGTATTTTCGGCATCTACTGTTGGACTAATGTAGTGATTCAGTAGTGCTATTGTAACACATCGTGTGCTTAAAAGTCAAGGTAAGGTGCGACGCCGCTGTCAGAATAGCGAGGTATATCAATTGTACATACCGTCGTAGTACAACTGATGCACAACTCAATGATTGAATTGAGGCCCTGTGTGTTTAAAACAAGACGCGTAGATCTCACAACATTTATACCATTTATTATTATTAAAATGCTGATTTTAGATTTCAAATGCAAAGCCTTACAACTCTTATAAATCTAGCACTATAACCAGCAGGTATGTTTATCAGCAATCTTACAACACGTAAATGCCCGCATATGCAGCCATGCGGATCCGCTCATCCGCACATATCCGCATCAGCACATTGAGTGGCCAAAGCGCTTCCCAGAGCGGCATGAATATTCACGGCGCGCTCTCGGCTCCGCAAGTACGTCCCATAGGAACTTGCTGAAGGATTTGTGTTGCGAAATTTGAAGACTTGTTTGCTCATGTCATGTAAGTATTATAATTTATCACGGTTTTTATTAGGGATTGCCGCACTAATGTTTATTTGCGCAAGAAAAAGGGTACTCAGGCACAGATACTATTAACTATTTAAACTTTTTTAATAGGAATTTTTAGTTTCTATTACAAATGAATGGGCGCGAAATTAATCAGTAATGTGTTTTAAATCAATAAGCTTAGTATTTGCGTTAACTTTAAAACCAAATAGGTGTAGGTATTTTTAATGGTTTAGAATATTTTTTAACACTCAGTGTCATATTTAATTCTTAAAAGATGAAATAAGAAACTAAAAATTATTATCCTTAAGAGACCAAGAATTTTGCGCGGTCGGACCGACGGCACGGTAGCTCAATTGTAAGAGCACTTGGCCCAGTTAACCAGAAAGTTACTGGTTCGAGTCCCACCCGTGCGCACTTTTTGGTTTCTTATTTCATATTTTAGGTATTTTTAGTTACCAGATTCGACGAATAGCAATCGTTGAAACAACTAACATAGCAGCATTATAAATACGTGAAGTGAAAAATTGATAAGGTATCATAAAGCGCCTGGCGCCAGCGAGCAGGCTCATTCACAAAATTCAATTCAGCAGTAAGTTGCGAAAGATTGTCGATGTATTTACGATTCACGTATTGGGTTGAATACTGAACAGATATATTAGCGAAGGATACAAGTATCACCCTTCCAAACCTCGGGATAAATAGGTTAAACGTGACTTCAACTTTTTTTCCTAGGTATATCATCAAACTTGAACTTTAAGCAATGTAAATGAAAAGTAATTTCGTGACGCACTGACAACGATTCGAACTTCGTTACGTGATATGCAGATTAAGGTTTCTTGAAGGTACGTATGGTCGAGGTCTTTCGCGCCTAACCAATTGTCAACGAAAATCGCTTGCACACAAAAACGGGCGTCACTTCAAACAAGAGACAACGTCTTGAGGTGCAAGTTATAGTGGTAAGGCGCTAGAGACCGCGACCGGCCTACTCATATGTATATTGCAAACGCATATTATATGAGTATAGTTGATCCACAATACATAGGGATATCTGGATATTGATGTGGGTTTCGCGCACCTTCGTCAAACGTCACATAAACTTGGAGAGAGAACCAATTAACAACCTATATTACCTAGGTAAAGCTAATATGTACGTTTCTCTCATTCCACACTAATAAAACAGGTTTTAGAGCCACTAGAACATAATTGAGTTTGCTTAGTGTTTAGATTTGCTCTTATCACATTCAGGTAAACTTTTCACAATGATCGAGCCTTAAGAATGTGTTAGCTAGCACTTTTTATGTAACTAGCATTGATACAAGACTTTGAACTTGTAACGGAACGTCCGTCACTCCTATAACTGGCAGTGATTGAAAATTAAAATCAAATTAAAAATTCATATTGCAATAAATAAAAAATAATTATTAAATTAGGTCGTGTGTATACAGCCTTAGTTTAGATGCGCGGCGACGCGGCGTCTTGGCGGCAAAACTTCAGAAATCGCTACTGCGCATGCGTAGGAAAATGTCGCGGATGTCTCGACCCGCATAAAAGGAAAAGCGCGGTATGGAAAAGGGCTTGTTCGAATACAATCGTCTTACCGGTGAGACACGGGTCAGGCATTCTAGTACTTGGGTACGTGCCTTTGTTGATTTCGAGTTATACTTTGCTTTTAAAGATTTTTATTGATATTTAACTATCAAATTTTCATTAATTAATAATAATAAAGTTAGTTTTGTGTAACTCGAAGTCCTAACGGGACGAAGTGTCCTGGGGTGTCCCATGGAAACCGAACGGTGATAACGTGAATGGGACATCTTAACTGGCTAACGCCGGGATGCAATTGAATGTGTCTTATATTGCAAGCGTTATATATAACAACGCTAAAGACACACTTTCTAGCCAGAGTAGCTGGGCTGAGCAATCAGGCTGGTGAAAAGCTAGGAAGGTCTCCCCACCTCTTTGTCCGGAACCGACTGCGGTCCAAGTCCAATTAGCGGTCGGATCCACATACACACGGAGTAGGTTAGGTACACTAGAGGATTCCGCCTCAATCCCTTTAGCTAGCTAGGAGTTACATCCCTTTACAGGGGGGGTGAGCTCACACACCACACATCACACGTTTAGTTTAAATGTGAGGCTGCGCCTCTAGCTTGCAAATGTACACATAATAGGGATGCTAGGCCTAAACAGTAGACATAAATAGCAGCTTGGTCTTGGGAAACATCTTTTGTCTGAATTAGGTCCTCCACTAGTTGCATATTCAGTGTTGCGCCTTCGTGGCGAAATAGATGAGTACCTTGGGTATCGTCTGGTCCTCTGGATAGCATTAGCAGTCCAGTCTGGATGTACCTGGTATGTGACGAAATGGTTGACTTATGAAAGACTCTAGATAGATTTCAAGGAAAGCTTGTTGTTAGGCAGGTAGGAACGGATTTTATATCTTAGGGATTATAGGGATTTACAACTTAATATGTAATATTTACATACATAATAGGCAGGTAACTACAGACTATATTGTCTTAGGGAATCAATATGTAATATTTACATACATAATAGGCAGGTAACTACAGACTATATTGTCTTAGGGAATCAATAGGTAATAATTACATACATAATAGGCAGGTAACTACAGACTATATTGTCTTAGGAAAGCTATAGGTAACAATTACATACAAAATAGGCAGGTAAATACAGACTAGATGGTCTTAGGGAAGCTATAGGCAATATTTACAAACATAAAAGGCAGGTTAATAAAGACTATAATGTCCTAGGGAAATGAATAGGGTTTATATTTATGTAGGTAAATTCATCCATGACAATAGGGAGGGGTTGATAGGTTCAATGATAGATTTTATAGGATGTCGACTGATTTTAATATTTGAGTTAGGGAATCTAGTTGTAATAAATATAACAACTAACCACTGATGTTAATTCAAACACATATAAGAGTTGACCATATGGCAATTCTGTAGCCACTAGTTGTACCATGCGGGCAATTATGCTACCTATCTTCACTACATCACTGATGAAACATCAGTTTAACATTACTATTCAAGATATTTACAAAGAATAAAGTCAGTCAAATTCTATGGAATTATATCATTGGAAATGGTTTCATATGAACCTAGAAAAGTGTGTCCTAAGGGAACAATACATAGTCAAGTACTATCCTACTTTATAATTGGAGTAAAACTCTCATTTAATAAATAGCTTCAATATTAAGGAAACTTAATTTCAATTGTTTTCTAAGGAAGACAAATATAATCTATTGATTTAAGTAAATTTACTTCAATTACAGTTACCAAAGGTACTGAATATTTACTCAGAATAAGGGTTAATTATGAGAAAAGTTATCTCTGCTTGCAAGAAATTATTGCAAAACTTACACTAGATTTGTAGAGATACTCACAATCTTAGTGTTACTGTTATTAGATAATGACAGATATTACAGAATAAGTTCTGAACTAAGGAAAGGTTTCCTAAAAAGAGAATCAACTAAAAGAAAGATTCCATGTATTTATTTATATTTATTTCTATTAATTGAAATATTTATTTATTGAAATACTTACTTATATTGATTTGAACTTTTAATAAAACAGGTTGAATTGCTATATTTTGTAGTAAATTGAGATGGTTGGAATACCAAAAACTTTAAATTAATGTCCTATTCAAAATAGTAAATTCAGTAATTATTATTTCCTGTGCAAAATTGCCAAATAAGTAAAGTAAATGTAAATTCATGGAAAATCACCAAACCTGGGACTAGAAATGATTCAGTTCCAAATATATATTCTAATCTTACAAGTTTTGAGTGAAGGACAGCTCATTACTTTAGTCTAATTAAAATCTCTTGATGATACAAGGTGATTGTATCAATTAGAATCTGCACAGGAAAATCTTGTGGCAGAGGAACTATTAGTAAGGAGCTGAGTTCCATGGGGACAGGCGAGAGACGGGGCCTGTTTCCTTTACCACATCCACATAGACTTTTATTAATATTTACATAAACTTATCTTTATTATATCTATTTTTCACAATCTAATAACATTCAACTCTATAAATGATTTATATTTGAACACATAGATTATCTTTAAACTTTTAAATTAAATTACTACTTACTTATCAGTAGATTCACATTCACTTAGGAACGTTGCGGCTTTGCCACCTTTAGGGAAAGGAAAGATAGGTTCAGGCGGTAGGAATTGCTAGGGTTCAGTAGATTAAAAAATCATTTTAAACAAGGTTTGTCGGATTCCAATTCTCATTACAATAAAAAGAATCAGGGTTACTTGTAAAAGGTTCACAACATAGGGTTTCACTAGATGATCACTGGCCAAATTAAATATTAAGATTATCCATACCACAATGTTCAAAGCTATCAAGGTTCTATGTTCTATTTAAACAAGGTAATTAATATATAAGTTAAATTATTATTAGGTGCTAGAGTAGTTAGGTTTAGTAATTAATTAGTTAGAGTAAAGTTAGAACAGATATTTTATAAGTTAATTAGGTAGAAACTGTTGTAAGATGTTTAGGCTGAGGGAGGTTGTTACAAAATGGTGCCGTGACCAGGATGCACGTTACAATATGTTACCCCGTGACCAGGATGGCAGCTACAACAGGAGCGTTATGGGAGTACTACAGATAGTTTCATGGGAGCTTGATAGCAATTGGGCAATGTGGTATGTAATCAAAAAGTGGGTGGTTAACCCACAAAATGTTCTCGTGGATAGGATATTGTTTGAGAGTTGGAATTTGACAAGGCAAATGAATTGTTTTGGTTCAGGTGTTGGAGAGATTTATAGGATAGAACTTTAGGATAAAACATAGGAAAATAGATCACTGAGCACTGCACTATTATTCTTGAGGAAAGCAATTGATTTGAATCCAAAGCTTCTTAGAAACAGTTCCTAGTAGGTGTATTGTAATTTCAATCCAGGTATGTTGTAGGTCGTCCAGCGTAAAATCAAAATCTTCTGAAAGAAAAAGGAACTTTTAAGTAGTTTATAACCAACAAAATATGTTTCAATGGCGGGTAAAAGTAAAGTACACATAATAGTACATACGTTTAGAGATAAACTCGGTGTGTTGATAAATAATCTTAGGTATTTCATATCACTGTAAATAAACATTATAAATAATAGTAAAATATGCGCGGGATAAGATAATACAATACAATCAATAAATATCGATTTAATGTCAATGTCAAACACGGTCTTCCTGACAGTTCTAGTGCTGTCCATACGCTAGTGTTGCTACCAAGTAAAGTCACAATCGATTATTCTTCTATCAAAAGCAAATCGGGGAATTCATATTAATTGAATTCGTATGTACATTAATTAAATTAAAAACATTTAATTAAACTCGTTAGTAATTTAAATTAAAAATAAATAAAGAGTATAAACAGGCAGGGTTTAGTCAGCTAAATAAAATCTTTTATAAACCATTTATGAAAGGTGATGGATGACTCTGAGACTGTCGAATTATGAATGAATTTAATTAGTGGGTTGAATAAATGAAATTCATTATGAATCGATTGCTTGTCTCGATTAATGTCTATTATGAGTGTATCGAATGCAACTAACATCCGAAATGTATTACGATTTCGAAGATTGGAAACATAATTGAGTTTGTTATGGGAGTTGAACCTACACACTTGGAGTTCATAGGTACATAATAAGAAGGTGTAGGATAATAGCAAACTAGGAATGATGAGTGTTGTGTTAGGCATATACTGCTTAGGCATATACTGCGTATACTGCTTAGGCATCTACTGTTTGTATATAATATTGAGATGTTAATTCACGCCATCTGTGTTGTTTTGAATTAAATAAGTAAATGTTAGAAGGAAGATAATCTGTTTGTTTGGGAGAAAGGAGAGATAATTATTAGAGAAATGTAAAGTTTTTTATATAGTGGGGCCGGATATACTTTATGGGGCCGGGGAATCTAAAGTCACTTATGAGATGTGATTTTGAATGAAATAAGTGAATGATAGAAGGAAGTTATTTTGTATGTTGTTGTGACTCTCAGAGAGAGAGAGAGGAGATAATTAGTAGAGACATGTAAAGTTGTTTAAAGTGGGGCCGGGGAATCTAAAATCATCTAAGAGATGGTTTTTTGTATGAATTATGTGAATGTTAGAATGAAGTTATTAAAGACATATAAAATCGTATAGTCTGGGGCCGAGGCGTGGTGGCACTTATACCATCATAGCTGAAGAGCCTAGTTTCGGGTTCGACTCCTGAGCAGTTATAATGACAGATAATTATTAGGCTGGTTCTGAATGATTATGCTTTTCCTCACCTGAAGGTTGTCTGGAAGAAATTGCTTCAAGCAATAAGACCGCCTAAATTGTGTTACTAACAAATATATAAGATGCCTTCTTGTGTAATTATGGTTATTATTATTATTATAATGAGTTTGTATGAAGGAAAGAGGTGGTACTATCAATGGGTTGTTTTAAAATGTAGAAAATTATGAATATTTACAATAACCATTCCTGATTAACTATTACTAGGTTATTGTACGAGTATATGGTGTGGTATATTATATTGGTTGAAGTTAGCTAAGAGAATAATAACTGGGGGGCCGGAAAATTAATAATGATTTTATGAGACTTTTAATTATAGTGTTAGAAGAAGTTTAAGTGGGTAAATAAAATTAAACAAGCGTACCCATAAAATAAAATAAGGGTTCAACTTTAATGAAAAAAAAAAGGAAAGGAAAGTAAGATACAAACTTTTGAGTGAGTTGGAATAATGATCTTTGAATGCCATATGGTGTTAAATCCATCTTTTGTTTATACTGTGGTTGTGCAATGAACAAAGTATAAATAAATAAATAAATCTTTTGACTGTGGTGGTTGAATGTATTCTGTTAGAAAAGATATGTAGATATATTGTTAAAGTGACATGGAGACATTTTATTAAGGTATGCCAGGTAGTTGGTTATTTAAAAATTCTTTGGATTTTAATGAAGGTAAATTATATAATAAAAATGAATTGTTATTTGTGGTAGTCTCGCTAAAACTCGAGAACGGCTGAACCGATTTGGATGATTGTGGTCTTGAAACTTGTGTTAGTCTCGCTAAAACTCGAGAGCGGATGAACCGATTTGGATGATTTTGATCTTGAAATATTATTGGAATTCCTAGGAAGGTTTAAACGGTTCTATATAGAAAACAGGGACAGGGCCGCTCAGGGCAATGAAACGAAGTTCGCTGGGACCGCTAGTATAAAATAAAGAAAATTAGGAAACCTACAGTTGAACTGGAGGATTGTAGAACTCATAGGTGACATCAGGCGAACTTGTAAGTAGTAGCAGGAGTAGGTAACCTAAAATCATGTATTAAAAGAATATCAAATTAAAATTAAAATTAAAAGTATTATCAATATTAAAAGAAGGGTTTTACAGTGATTGTTTGCATATTGTACTGGAGGAAATTTGATTGGTTCTACTCTTACAAAGAGAATAAAATTGCAGATTCAGATATGAGTTGAGAGAAATAAAGTCATTCAGCACACAATAAAATTGAGTGGTTATTATTTGTACTCATATTTGAAACAAGCAAATCTTAAAGTAAAGGTTTATTAGAGTACAATTGTGAATAGTTACGGGGACTATATGTTCATTATTACAATAATCATAACAAATTTAGGCACATTAACAAAATTAAATATTAAACAGATTAGAAAAAAAATAATACACATGTTTAGGGGGAATTAGGGCAATGCATTAAGCTTATTTACATAATTAATTATGAACGTAAAATCTTAATTGATATTGACATAATTTGCATATGAGAGGTTCAGATTCGAATCGTAGAAATGGGAGTTTCTCAATACACGTTAAAATAGAGTGGTCCACATTTGTATTTAAATCTGAAGCAAGTAGCTCAGTTGTTGTAAGAATTAGTCTGGGTGTCTTTTGCCTGGTGGAGGATAGCTCTGTGGTTGAGAAGTAGAAGGTAAAACTGACTGCATCGACAGAGGGGAACCTGAGGCTGTAGAAACGAGGTCGTGCTATCTCTGTGGAGGGATCATCCATTGGATAATTACGCAGAAAGATTCATACAAGTAAACTGAGTTAGCTCATATAACTAATTATTTTGGGGTATTTAATGCATTCGACATGTGTCAACTTAAGTGCTAGGTAACTTAATGAAATCATAAAATTTAAAAAAAAAAAAATACTTAGTATATTATGATTTGAAGTTTAGAATTACAAACTTAAGAGGTAGATTAAAGCAAGTTTTATAGTAGGTAATATTCTAGTTAACTGAAAATAAAATACCTGGAAAAAAAAATTATAAATATTTTTTAACTTTGATTTAACAAAAGCATTGTGTTGATAAAGTCCTTTTACAACAGATTGGGCAGAGTGTTAAACCCACTGAATAGATAAATAAGGTTAAACCCTATAGTCTGAATCATAATTTTATTAGGTTTAAAAGTAGTCATGTTGCAGATTTATAGAGAATTAGGAAAATCTTTAGAGACAAGGAAGAGAGATTGAACAATTAGGTAGTAACAATGGCCATTGAGAAAAAGGAATGAGTTTGTTAGGAAACTAGTGTTGTTATTTTAACTGATAATTAAATTCCGTTTCGGTTTTCCTCCATAATATTATCTTAGATTTTTATTATAAGTTGTCACTGTGAAGTTTGATAGTTTGATTAGATAAGTACTTATCATTTTGATGGATTCAAAATGTATTGTATTTACCAAAGACAAAAATAAATAAAATTTAGAAGTGATAAAGTTCAATATTGAGGGGTAATTCTAGAGGGCGTACTAGACGCGTAGGTAGTAACAAGCAACATTCCTGATTCAAATCATTAGAATGTTGGGAACATTATATATTTTAAACTTTTTATAATACTAAATAATATGTTTTTCACTGAGAGACTGGGGAATTGTACATGTTCGGATGGTTACAGATTGTTAAGTTTTCTTGAGTTTCGATGGTGGCGCTGTAGTTGTAACCAGCTCATATTACTTAGTAAAGTTTTGAAACAAACAACTTTTATGGTTACCATAACTTAATTTATACACATCATTGTGGTTTGTGCTACTTATAGTTGCAGTTTAGAGGGGTTAATATGATAGTATAAAGTAAACGGGGGTAACTTTGTTTATCATAATGTTCTAACGGAAAATAAAGTGGCAGTTTTATTCGAGAGATCATAGACTTTAGGTATGCGGAAATTTGAATTTCTAATATTCAGGGATAAAATAAATAACAATTACCTACATATTTATTTCAGAAGTAAATATTTAAACATGCTGATAAAATAAAATAAAATAAAGATAGAGTTTCACATTTCATGTGACATGTATGTCAAAATATATCGTTCGTTATTAATAGACACATAAAAGTTTAAATAATAGGTTGAGTAAAATTCGGACCGAAGTCATAAATGACAAATGGGATTTGGTTGTCTTGTTGGTTGTTTGTAAAGTTTTCAATTTTCAATATTTTAAATTGTGAAAGATATTGTTGTGTTTTTAAGTATTTAAAGTTTACATGGGATTCACTAAGTTATTTGGAGTTACTAGAAAGGGTATTACTGAGGTTAGCAAAGTGGGATGAAGAAAGTACAAGGGACGAGTTTAAGTAGTGAAGTTGATGGTTTTAAAGCTCTTTATATGGGTTGGCAAGTTATTGATTCCATAGTAACGTATGTAATTCAGAGGAATTAGGTATTGGGTTGTGTTATGACAATTCGGAAGGAACCTAAGGACTAGTTGTCTAATTTAGTGAAACAACTAACTCCGCCAAGAGAGAGCAAAGCTGTGCTATCATTCAGAGTTAGTGTATTGATCTGAAAGGGGTAAGGAAATTAATAATAATAGCCAATAGAGGGATCTTTGATCAGTAATGATATGAGATAGATATTTTTTTACATAGGGATTGATATAGAGATTTTATCACTTTGATTTACTTTGTAAATATGGGGATTCTGTTGGAAGATTGTCTGCCAGTTAGAAATTGTAGGTAGGTTTATCGCTACTAATAAATGTCGTTTCGCTTTAAACCAACCTGGGGCCGGCTGTAACGGAACGTCCGTCACTCCTATAACTGGCAGTGATTGAAAATTAAAATCAAATTAAAAATTCATATTGCAATAAATAAAAAATAATTATTAAATTAGGTCGTGTGTATACAGCCTTAGTTTAGATGCGCGGCGACGCGGCGTCTTGGCGGCAAAACTTCAGAAATCGCTACTGCGCATGCGTAGGAAAATGTCGCGGATGTCTCGACCCGCATAAAAGGAAAAGCGCGGTATGGAAAAGGGCTTGTTCGAATACAATCGTCTTACCGGTGAGACACGGGTCAGGCATTCTAGTACTTGGGTACGTGCCTTTGTTGATTTCGAGTTATACTTTGCTTTTAAAGATTTTTATTGATATTTAACTATCAAATTTTCATTAATTAATAATAATAAAGTTAGTTTTGTGTAACTCGAAGTCCTAACGGGACGAAGTGTCCTGGGGTGTCCCATGGAAACCGAACGGTGATAACGTGAATGGGACATCTTAACTGGCTAACGCCGGGATGCAATTGAATGTGTCTTATATTGCAAGCGTTATATATAACAACGCTAAAGACACACTTTCTAGCCAGAGTAGCTGGGCTGAGCAATCAGGCTGGTGAAAAGCTAGGAAGGTCTCCCCACCTCTTTGTCCGGAACCGACTGCGGTCCAAGTCCAATTAGCGGTCGGATCCACATACACACGGAGTAGGTTAGGTACACTAGAGGATTCCGCCTCAATCCCTTTAGCTAGCTAGGAGTTACATCCCTTTACAGGGGGGGTGAGCTCACACACCACACATCACACGTTTAGTTTAAATGTGAGGCTGCGCCTCTAGCTTGCAAATGTACACATAATAGGGATGCTAGGCCTAAACAGTAGACATAAATAGCAGCTTGGTCTTGGGAAACATCTTTTGTCTGAATTAGGTCCTCCACTAGTTGCATATTCAGTGTTGCGCCTTCGTGGCGAAATAGATGAGTACCTTGGGTATCGTCTGGTCCTCTGGATAGCATTAGCAGTCCAGTCTGGATGTACCTGGTATGTGACGAAATGGTTGACTTATGAAAGACTCTAGATAGATTTCAAGGAAAGCTTGTTGTTAGGCAGGTAGGAACGGATTTTATATCTTAGGGATTATAGGGATTTACAACTTAATATGTAATATTTACATACATAATAGGCAGGTAACTACAGACTATATTGTCTTAGGGAATCAATATGTAATATTTACATACATAATAGGCAGGTAACTACAGACTATATTGTCTTAGGGAATCAATAGGTAATAATTACATACATAATAGGCAGGTAACTACAGACTATATTGTCTTAGGAAAGCTATAGGTAACAATTACATACAAAATAGGCAGGTAAATACAGACTAGATGGTCTTAGGGAAGCTATAGGCAATATTTACAAACATAAAAGGCAGGTTAATAAAGACTATAATGTCCTAGGGAAATGAATAGGGTTTATATTTATGTAGGTAAATTCATCCATGACAATAGGGAGGGGTTGATAGGTTCAATGATAGATTTTATAGGATGTCGACTGATTTTAATATTTGAGTTAGGGAATCTAGTTGTAATAAATATAACAACTAACCACTGATGTTAATTCAAACACATATAAGAGTTGACCATATGGCAATTCTGTAGCCACTAGTTGTACCATGCGGGCAATTATGCTACCTATCTTCACTACATCACTGATGAAACATCAGTTTAACATTACTATTCAAGATATTTACAAAGAATAAAGTCAGTCAAATTCTATGGAATTATATCATTGGAAATGGTTTCATATGAACCTAGAAAAGTGTGTCCTAAGGGAACAATACATAGTCAAGTACTATCCTACTTTATAATTGGAGTAAAACTCTCATTTAATAAATAGCTTCAATATTAAGGAAACTTAATTTCAATTGTTTTCTAAGGAAGACAAATATAATCTATTGATTTAAGTAAATTTACTTCAATTACAGTTACCAAAGGTACTGAATATTTACTCAGAATAAGGGTTAATTATGAGAAAAGTTATCTCTGCTTGCAAGAAATTATTGCAAAACTTACACTAGATTTGTAGAGATACTCACAATCTTAGTGTTACTGTTATTAGATAATGACAGATATTACAGAATAAGTTCTGAACTAAGGAAAGGTTTCCTAAAAAGAGAATCAACTAAAAGAAAGATTCCATGTATTTATTTATATTTATTTCTATTAATTGAAATATTTATTTATTGAAATACTTACTTATATTGATTTGAACTTTTAATAAAACAGGTTGAATTGCTATATTTTGTAGTAAATTGAGATGGTTGGAATACCAAAAACTTTAAATTAATGTCCTATTCAAAATAGTAAATTCAGTAATTATTATTTCCTGTGCAAAATTGCCAAATAAGTAAAGTAAATGTAAATTCATGGAAAATCACCAAACCTGGGACTAGAAATGATTCAGTTCCAAATATATATTCTAATCTTACAAGTTTTGAGTGAAGGACAGCTCATTACTTTAGTCTAATTAAAATCTCTTGATGATACAAGGTGATTGTATCAATTAGAATCTGCACAGGAAAATCTTGTGGCAGAGGAACTATTAGTAAGGAGCTGAGTTCCATGGGGACAGGCGAGAGACGGGGCCTGTTTCCTTTACCACATCCACATAGACTTTTATTAATATTTACATAAACTTATCTTTATTATATCTATTTTTCACAATCTAATAACATTCAACTCTATAAATGATTTATATTTGAACACATAGATTATCTTTAAACTTTTAAATTAAATTACTACTTACTTATCAGTAGATTCACATTCACTTAGGAACGTTGCGGCTTTGCCACCTTTAGGGAAAGGAAAGATAGGTTCAGGCGGTAGGAATTGCTAGGGTTCAGTAGATTAAAAAATCATTTTAAACAAGGTTTGTCGGATTCCAATTCTCATTACAATAAAAAGAATCAGGGTTACTTGTAAAAGGTTCACAACATAGGGTTTCACTAGATGATCACTGGCCAAATTAAATATTAAGATTATCCATACCACAATGTTCAAAGCTATCAAGGTTCTATGTTCTATTTAAACAAGGTAATTAATATATAAGTTAAATTATTATTAGGTGCTAGAGTAGTTAGGTTTAGTAATTAATTAGTTAGAGTAAAGTTAGAACAGATATTTTATAAGTTAATTAGGTAGAAACTGTTGTAAGATGTTTAGGCTGAGGGAGGTTGTTACAAACTTACGTTGCTTTAGATAAGATTTACAAACGTCGCAATAAACATCTGTAAAAAATTACCTCCTTTTTTGAAGTCGGTAAAAAATAAACTAATTTGTCTTCTATTTAAGAGAAACAAATTAATTGGAGTTGGTACATGACACCAACAGTCTACGGTTCTACGCACATCTTGCACCGACTCCAAAATCCATATTATAATTCGGTAACAATATCACATAACCTTCGTTTAAGGGTTTAAATAAAATAAACCCTTTTGCTTGTTCCGTTAGAAATAATAAGTGTCAACATGAGCTACGCGACAGGACAGCTATTGTAGGCGTCACTCGTTCCGTGAGGACTCCTATTACTCGCCTCTGCAAGGCAGCAGGCCCCAGCTGTAAAGGCTCCTTAGCACGCAATATCACGTGGATACAGCTTGTCATGTGAGCTCACCAATTTAGATGGCAATCTATGATTCATCGTTTTATTGAAAGCACTGAACCGTTTACGATGCTGTGAACTTGAAAGGAAAACTTGAAGTTATTGTTTGCTGCTATTACTGTCGTGTCTTTGTCAAAATTTGCAGTAAACGTGTTATTTGAGGGACTAAGTAGTAATGTAACGCGAAAATAAACTGGGCACTTACAACACTTCAAACATTTACCTAGCGATCAATATCTGCTCGCAGAATAAAGGAACGTTTGTTTTACGAATGAATTATTTTGCTAACGAAAAAATGATATTATTATGTGTAAAGTCCGTATGTGTATTGATGTGTGTGACAATGATTCTGAGAACAAACATTTATCGATACTTTAGGTATAGATATTAAGATTCCTAATTAGCATACCTCCTTCCTCGCCCTGTAATAAACAGGCAGGGTATCTTTTCACCTGGAGGTTTTATCTTACAGCGGGGTATTTATATTATTTTACAACCTTAAACAATACAAAAACAAAACACTCAACAATAAAACAAGTTAAACACTTGTAAGCCTCAAAAACAACACGCCAATTAAAACGATTGTTTTGTTTAAGTAATTGAACCAGCGCACAGTGCTAACTGACGCGAACTTGATTTGAGCAATTAGAGCGTTTTCATTAGGCAATAAACATTGCTATTTAAGTTTACAAGTAGCTATAAACTTGTATTGAGATTTTTTTGTGTGTCATCTACTATATAAAAATAAGTCAGGTTTTCCTTCCAGACACGCTATAACTCCAGAACGCACTATCCGATTTCTACAGTTTTGCATTCGTTGGAAAGGTCTCGGGCTCCGTAAGGTTTATAGCAAAGAAAATTCCCGTAAAACGGGGCCGGTCAGGTCAGTTTAGACAGTCCCCTATGCAGAGGTTGCATGGAGGCAGAAGAAACACCACAGCATGTGCTCATGGAGTGCGTGAGTGTGGTGGAACAACGGGCAAACATTCTCAAATCCCCGGCTACATTCCCGGAGGCCTTTAGCAAACTAGGCAGATTGCTAGCCTTCTGGGAGAGCCTGGGGTGGCTAGAATGAAAAGAAGGGACATACATAAAATGGCCCAATCGTGAGGCTAAGTGCGGAAAACACCCCAGCCAAACTAACTAACTAACGGGGACGGGGCGGGACGGGGCTGAGGGCGAAACGAAGTTCGCTAGGACCGCTAGTGATGTATAATATAAGGTTCGTAACAATCGTTTTGTCAAAACATTAAAATCCATGAATGTAGTACATATTTAGCTATTTGTAGCTGGGACAATATACAAAAACACTAATAATTGTTTTGTAAATTGAAAAGAGTCTAGCTGAAGAAGAAGATGATGAAGTATTTTGTATAAGTAAGATACGTTTGCTATAGTAAAAAGCTCGGCACAACCGGTGCCTGTGGTAGAGGTTTACTAACACTGTGTTAAAGATACATTACATAGTTACTTTTCTTATCAATCTTTTTTATGTTACAGGTATGGTGGTATAGCTCCCAAGATTTTATTAATCAAATTTCAAAAGTCTTCAAGTTGATGAAAAAATACGAGTCTCTAATTATCCAAGAGGCCGCATTTTTCACTCCGTGAGACTTAACTTGGAGCTTAGCACTAATTTGATTAATGGCACTCATTTCCATTGGGGAAAAGACGTAAATAAATATGGTAATTAATTCAAATCGATAACGTTCTTTGTATTGATAATAAATAGGTACGTTGACAAAAAAAAATGTTGACGCTTTATGGCCCTTTAAATTATAATTATTTACAAAAATTTCGTCTTACTGTTTGTCTTCGTTTTTATTCACATAATTAGTTATGTTCTCGTTTTTCTTCGTAGCTCTATAATATAGGTAGGATGTTTGAAGCCCGATTGTTAGCTCTCAAATTCTATTCTAGTTTTAGTACCGTCAATATTGAATTAGTGAAGAGACTTCTCTTAATTGAAACAGATCTGGAATTCAGGATTTTCCGAAAGGGAGATACTATTCCCAAGTTGAAATCCTCAAATCTTGCGAATACCTGATCTATTCGAAAAGTGTTAAAGTATTTTTACGTCAAGATACACCCCGTGGGGTTTGTTCCAAAGTAACAAGTTTTGTGTACTTTACAAAAAAGCTCCTACTTGAATTTTAGGTAAGTACCTTACACTATTATAGGCATATTAATTAAAATGCAGTAATAATCTACCTAGTCTTCTACCTAAAAAACCCTAGACAGTTATAATAGTATAAGTATTTGCATAATTAGGCATATTACGAATTTGCCGAAAAAGCTTTTACCTCTTGTTTCAGAAAAGCCACAAGCACGTTGTTACGGACATCTTATTTTCCTTTTACGTTGAATACAATGCCCTAGCTCCTTGTTAGAGAATACATAACGAACTCCGTCAAGTTAAACATTACAAAAGAGACTGCTCCCGCGTTTTTAAACTACACTACGGATTCTCGTTGTGCATAATATTAATCCTTACTTTATAAAGAAAAATACAAAAATACCTAGTTGCTGGGATGTTTTGATAAAGCACGTTTTTTATATAAGCTTATTTTAATTAAGATGCGACGAGGGTTAATAAGAGGAAACACTTCTCAAACTAAGATTTTTAAAATCATTTTCTTCACGAAAAATCACACGCTTGTTCTACAATTCCATTTATTTCAGCTGAACGGTGGAATAAAAATCCCATTTTTTTAAATTGTTGTTCAAGATTTAGCTTGAAAACCGCTTGGTACGTACACACACACCAGCACCCGCTGCATGGCACATCGATAAATAAACCCGTTTGTCGCGCGGTTTACCGCGTCTACTAAGATAATTTATCTCTCACGTGCATTGTATCTATAACGCGAGGTCGTAGACAATTTGTCTCAAGTGCGTACATGCCTGCATTAGGGCTGCCGTTTTTAGGGTTCCGTAGCCGAATGGCAAAAAACGGAACCCTTATAGTTTCGTCAAGTCTGTCTGTCTGTCTGTCTGTCTGTCTGTCTGTCCGTCCGTATGTCACAGCCACTTTATTCTGAAACTATTAGCATCACACCGTTGAAACTTGGTAGATAGGTGTATCTTCTTTACCGCTTTCCGATTCAGTTACAAAAAATTTGAAAAAATGATATTATAGGGGGGGCTCCCATACATGAAACTAAAACCAAAAAAAAATATTTTACTCAAACCTATAAGTGTGGGGTGTCTATGGATAGGTCTTTTAAAATGACATTGAGGTTTCTAAAACCATTTTTTCTATAAGTCTAACGTTTGAGATATAGACGCTTCCAAAGTGGTAAAATGGGCGTCCCCCCCCATCTAACTTTTGAACTAAGAAAGTGAAAATTTTGAAAAAAATATGTAATGTAGATCTTAATATAAACTTTCAACGAAAATTGGTTTGAGCGAAATCGAACTAGCAGTTTTTGAGATATAGCACATTTTTAATAACCGCAAATATAACTTTGTCTTTCATACAAACACTATGAAAAACAAAGTAATATTTGCGGTCAACAAAATATTGTGCTATTTTGGAAGTAAGAATCCCTAATTCAGTTAAAGTTGGCACGGAACCCTCAGTGCGCGAGTCCGGCTCGCACTTGGCCGGTTTTTTTATACTAGTTTGACATTTAGGACAATTTTAAATCTATACCTCGCGTCGCGCGCGACGCGACAAGCCAACCCATGCAGCGGGTGCAGGAGTAGAATTAAAATAAGTGCTACTGTAGTTTTGAGTACCAAAACTTTACAATACATTTTTCATTCTATGTTTTAAGGTGGGTACTGACTGACCAACGTTACGAGGTATAATGTAACATCCGCATCATCGCTGTGTTCTAAAATCGGCGTTACATGCCTCTGTACAAATCCGCTTAACATTCAAACGATTCGCCAAATAACCGACGGCTGGGTGGAGCACCCAAAGCGAGCAACGAGCCGCTGGTTTCTCCGTAACACGACGTACTGACTGCACGAATGCTCGCTGTGAAATATGTTACATTACTCCTCGTAACGTTAGTCAGTACCCACTTTTACGTACATTTGATACTACAAGCTACATATACCTTGAACACTGTCTCTAATTGTGTATGTGGGTAACGCTGTCACGTCTGTTCTAGTAAATAATGGCTGCGACCTGTGAAGAGGTCGGATTGATTTATGTCCGTCCCGTCAGCTCTATTGGATTTCTGCAACTTTATGTTCTCCCGCGTATTGTTGTGACACCCGCCGTTTTCATATTTCATCATGATGGTCTTGGGTGAAATAAAACATGCCGAAATTGAGGAATTTACGACGGCACGAAGGGTCCTTGTATTGGCTCTTTAGATATGAATTTCGTTATAACTACAGATATGTTGCTTACTTACCTTAGAGTAATGTGTACATTTTTTACCAAGATCATATCACGTAGAACTATTCTATAGAAACATCTTATTTTCAATGAGAAAACCTGAATGTCCTTTGTCAAAGTCGTTAGAAATCATTAATAGACCTAACGTTTCATACAAGTTATAAGTTTACATAGATGAAAAACATATCCTTTATTTCGAATAGCCGTGAAATAAGACCCATAATGGAGATTAAATTGGATTAATGAAATTAATACAGTCAAGTACCCATAGCCAGCTTAGCTCGGATTATAATTTGACGGACGTGGCACCATACTCCTGGCATATTTAATAACATATGATTAACACATATATAATTTTGTAAGTACCGATTATTTTTATTCAAATACAATTTTGCGTTTGATAAAAAAAAATGCCAATTAACCAACTATCTAGGCTATGTTTTAATTAGTAATTTTCATCATTGATAAAATTGAGTTACAATAAAATAGCGCCTGTCATTTTGTAGACCAGTCGCTTAGTGAATCGATGTGATTTTCCAGCGAGAAACCTCTGGGGACTGAAGTCTAACAATTTTTAGCCTACAAAGTAAAAACTAGTCAACGTAATGACCTGTCTAGAAGATTAACTAGGAGCTCAGTACTTAGTTTGCGTCTGTTAACGTTGTTTAATTAAAGGAACTTCAATTAAGATTAAGATAGCAGTCGATGAGAACTGTAGACAAGAAGTTGGCGACTAATAATATACGCAATTATCAAAGTACAAGTAAATTAATACACTCATTTCTTTCTGTCTAAATGTAACAAAAAAGGGGCTTGCTTAAAATTTACGGTATACTGTAAGCACTTTAAAGTCGGAAACTTCAAATAAGCAGGTCAAGACGTGACCCACATCTTAAATATTGGCAATGGTGTAAACAATAGTCATTCATTGTTTTATTTCGCAGCTGGTAAGTAGTAGACCGAAAAAAACATTAAACGATCCTGAAATGGGTCCATCACGATGGAGATAATCCATGATTGACTTTATGAATAACAAAGAAAGTCGGGACTACAATGCCTCATAAAAGCCGTCGAGGCGGATCCGAATAAATAAAACCACGCCTGACAAGCGGTCAGCCATTTTACAGAATAATGAAAAAAGTTCGCAACATACAGACGTAAGCGCTATATTGTTTAGCGCATGTGATAACCGGCCGTCGTGTTGTAAATTAATATTGTAAACTTTTTACAACTCCAGTCTTTGTGGGCAGCCACAACGTCCGGCGATGTGCCCGGGCAGCGGTTTTATAACGAACCCTGCTCTTCGTTACTGTCCTACTGAATTAACTATGCCTGAAATGAAAAAGGTGCTTTATTATGATGATCAATACTTTCATAAACTTGATTTTGCGAGTTAAGTTACCTACCTACACACACACCTACAGGGTGCGAGCTAGCATACCTACTTGATATAATAAACAAAAAGATGTCGTCATCAAGAACTTGTGGTAATATACCTCTAATTTTATATACTTACTATAACTTGTTAAACAACTAAAACTGAAGTTGCACGTTATATAGGGTTACTTAGATAGGTACTAGTTTATGCAAAAGTACTTTCAGTTTCATGAATAGCTTAGCAAGCATGTAGGACCGAAGTCATTATTTTAATTAACCCTTTATTAACCTAAGTTATGCATCCCCGGAGAAAAACTTTATAATTAACCATAATAGCGAAAACATGTGAGTTTAATATCATAATATAAGGAACGAGCGCGAAGCGTCTATATTTCAGCTTGAAGAAGAACCTTTCTTATGTCTGGCTGTTATCATAAACATAGTTATAGCATTTTTAAACTGATACATATAATTTTTGCGTTAATTTGTAGAAAGATGCAGTCTTCTGTTAACAAAATGGCCGTTTTTCCCCATATGATGACTCGATTCAACAGCTTTTAAACGACGAACAGATTTACTCGCTGCTTTCTTGTTGTAGATGACAAACAAGAGCAAGCATACACACTACCCGAGCAGTTAGTTAAACAATGACCATCACAACGGCAATATTGATATCTGATAGTTTTTTTAATGTATTTTGTTTAAATCAGGCAGCCGATTACAAAATGCAATACAGACCCTTAGAATAAATATCTTACGGACTAACATACATATAAAATAATACCTTAAAACACACGCAATTTCACTGGCGTGTTGCTCGTGGTGTCGCGTAGACTTCCGCGAAACCGCCGGAACACGACACCCTTCGGCCAGAAACCTTCGTTCACGAACGATCTTTTCAGTTGGAAATCTAATCACAACTGAATTAAAATTCACATAAGCTCATTATCAGCAATAGTTCTGTGGCTGATAATGATGATGATGAATGATTTTATATATAAACTTACAGAGTGCAGTCTCCTAGCGGCGTCGTGTATGGACAGGATATGCGTGATTTTGTACTTGTCGAGCTGCACCGGGTCCTTGGAGTCCCGGTAGTTCCCCACGTAAAGACCCGGGAGCACCTGTGGGACAAACAAACAATTTTTACTGTTTTGCCAAGAAAAAACCCCGTTGAAGTTGGAAGGTATAAGGTATATACTCGTATGTAAGATCTATGAGTTTTTTTTTTTTGAAATCTCCAATATATGTTAGATACCCCATTTATCAGGAAGGGTATGTAGATTGTAGGCTATGAAACATCAAGTTTCAGCGAGAGGGAAGGTAGAGAAATCAAAACGCGCAGAAAAACGCGGGGGTCTCCGCATAGTTTGGTAATAGAATTACATAGGAACACATGATAAAATGTTTAAATGATAAAACAGCAGTTTTAAGCTTTCCGTCTTGACGAGGATATAGTACCATAAGATTGTTTTACTAGAGCTACTTTGGCCATTTGTGACATAATTAAAATAAACTTTCACAGCTTTTGTCAGATCGGTCAGATAGGATACCTACTTTAAAGATGTTGAATAAAGTAAAGCAACTCAATGTCTAAACTTTAAGTTTAATCACAAAATCCAATATTTAGAAGTCCATAGAATCTTGTTATAAACCTTGAGTCACTTCCTTTCAAAATGTAAAAGCTACGACCTTGAAAATGTAAAGCGGACACCAAGTTGCCAAGAGTGTTCTTGGCAACATTCCGATGTCATGGCCAAGTTTATTCTCGTTTCTCGTATTGACCATGGCGATAATAACAAGCTAGTTATCTAGGACACAAAACAAGCTAATTCTACCTAAGACTTGTTACTTGGCAGAGACGAAGTTTTGCAAAATTTATTACGAGACAAAGTTTTGTGCATGTGTAGTACGAGAGCAATTTAATGGGGCTATGTTACAACAATCCCATTGTTTGTTTTAAAAGTAATAATTTTTTTCTTTGGGCTTTTTAGTATACAGTCAGGTGTAGATATCTTTTGATTTTTAGACTTACAGAACCAACTCATTACGAAACTTCATCATTATTACTATAAACCAACGTACATGCTGAGCATAGGCCTTTTTTCGTCAGGAAATGCCTTACGCACACCATGCCAACGGCGGGGGCCGCCGGTAGGTTATATGGGGCTCCCCAACCCAGACAGGATGGGTGTCCACTAGTGCTATTTAGAAGGAAGCTACGTGTTAGCCCTCTGGGAATTCTTGAGCTAAATTCTACATTCTCGTAGACAGTATATTGTACCTACATGTTTATTGGCGATAATTTTTGAGTGATTTGATTTGTAATAATATCATTGCAACGACAATTTTCAAATGTACAAGTCTTCACTACCTACTCGTATTACGGTTTCATAACATTTAGTAGCAAAATTGAAAGAATTATAGCTACAAAGTATTGCCCAAAATACGACGATAGATCATGTTTCAGCGAAATTGCTACGGCACTTTATTTTTATTACAGCTTCTATTAAAGTTAGCGACCTAGAATTATGTATCGATCGTATTACATTCAGGATGATTTGCAGAAATAAAATGATTTTAGAACATTGACACAAGTATACATAGGTAACTCTTTGCTATAATGAATATCTATAATGAAATTCTTTGCTATATTAAGTTAATGTACCTATCAAGCTTTTCGTTAGAGATAAGATTTGGGTTTATCCGTGCGTGAGATTGCAAGTTTTTTTAAAACACTTCAGGCTAAAAGGATTTGAAATTATTTATTGTTGCATTTTAGCAGCAAAGTGTTTATTGAAACCCGAAAAATAATAAAAGAGCACTTTTGGTACTTACTTTGGCTTACTTATTACACTATTTCTAAGCAGAAAAGTACATTTTAAAATCAAACATGTAAAAAAACATATCTTTCTTTACACTTCTTCCTGAATATCAAACAATACTTATAATTCGAATCAGGTAAAAATATTCAAATGAAAAATTTTCAAATATATTTCAGGCGCGGAAGTCTCGACATAGTTCCCTGTAAAACCACCAGGTGGCGCTCGAAAAATGCCGAGACAAAATTGGTATTTTCGTGTATTTATTGATTGACAAGAATGTTTGAATCAAGCTTAAAAAATACATTTTTTTAAAGATTTATTAAATATTTAGCTATGTATGTTAGAAGGATATTCGACGGAGCAGAAAATCAGAATATTGAAATTGTCTACGCGAAATGTCAAACATGTTGCTTCAGACTTCCAGCACTGTTAAGTTAATCGATTTAAATGGCTGAATTTCATTCTTTGTCCCGAAAACGTAACAGAAGTGGTGGGGTTTAGATTTAATAAAACCGATGTTTTCCGATCTCCGCAAACAGGGAAGCGGGGAAATTGTTTTCGTAAACGTCGAGGTGTGCGAGGAAGAGCTATAGTAGACCAATCTGGCTACATGTTTGCCAGCTCCGTCCGATATTACATTCACACGTCACGTCTGCCTCTTTCAATATTAAAATTTAACAGCACGTACTTACATAATTGTGTGTCGTTTTATTTATTTAAACTTTTAGGCTCATATTTCTGAGTTCATAAAAATCAGATACGTTTGACGATGTAATGTAGTATTGAACTTAACATTCGATTGTATTTTTGAAAATGAAATTGAGATTGGTATATTACGTTTGGATAATAGTAATTGGTATATTATTAAGCCGTTACCAGACCAGCATAATAAGAATTTCAAGGATAAATTAATTTTATTGTTGGGCGTGACGTGACACGATGATACAAACTAGGCTTTGTAGTACAGACCTATATTTTATATTCCTATTTCCTTACAGCCATAAGACTATTATCTAAAACTTAATCGGATATCTGTAATAGTCCATTTCTGGTAGGTGCGTAATCTAAGTGACACAGTAACTGAAACTACCGATTAATAATTAAGTAGTGTGCCTAAACGTCTTGAAAACGGTCTTTTATTACAGGCAAAGGGGGCACAGTGAAAAATAGCATATAATTTAGGCAAGTCCTACATCAGTACAGATTAAGCTGACCCAATTATTACTTGGAAATTTCCAAGAGGTCAATGAATCGTTTTTTACGAAAACTATAAAGATGACAATTGTCACATAAGTAGCTGTATACTAAGTACAATTAAATTTGAACTTGTGATACAGTAAAGCTGACGTGAGTAATCGCGTAAAGCTTTCTGTAAAAAGTTAGTGAAGCTGAAGGAAAATAAATAAACTTGAAGGTTTCTAACCTGAAATTATTGATTTCAAAGTGTACTATGATGTCCTTCGTATCTAACTGCAGATTCGCAAAAAATCGCACTATTCGGCACATCGTGTAACTTACAGCGCTTTACAGCGTATACTTTATTTTTGTTTTATAGAGTTTTGTCACCATACAAACTTAATAATATAAATTGCACTTGTAAAAAGACAACTGTGACTCTGTGACAGACGAGGAATTGAACCCCGTGTCTTACGCAATCGTATGCCTATACCACTCGGCCACCGTCACATTAACGAGCCTGTTGAATTTTGCAAGTGCTTTTTAACGCGTAGGCTGCGTGACATCATCAATGTTGCGAGATTGCTCTCAAAATATCCGAAGGAATAGTAGATTGTTATACAAGGGGAGAAAGCGACCCATTTCACTCGAGATGTTTCTGGCGCTCGAACGAAGTGAGAGCGCCAATAAATCGAGAGTGAAATGGGTGCTTTCACCCGAGTTAAACATACTATTTTTCATTTCGACTGTGAGGAAAACATTAAATTTACAAAAGTGGTTGTAGATGTCTTGGTGAGGTATTATGTAGTTCAGCGAGAAATGAAAACTCAAGCTTTGAACAAAATATGACAGTTGATTTACAGTACTAACAACATCTTACACGATTAGAAAGAATAACGGTACGAATACATGAAAACAGAGTACAAAAAAGCAGAAAATATCAAATAATTAAAATTTTTGTAAAGAATATCGATCGATTTTTTCCACAGATAATAACAGAATCCAAAAATAATTTCTTTTTTTATAAAAGTTTTAACGGCTTTGGACAAACCCTTCCTGAAATGACACTGTCAATATAAAATTAAAAAAAAATCATCTTGGCATTATGGCGGGCAGCCAAATATTTTAATTATAAATTGAATTAAAATTAGAAATTTTATATTTCTTTATCAACGATTATACATTATACATAATACCAACACAATATGATTTTCAATTTATAGCTAAGCAAAATTGATTGTTATTTTAATAATGATGTGACTCAATTATCTTTGGTCCAAGCTTTGACTGCAGGCCTTGACTCTATGCCATGTCAATTAAAACTAAATTACTTTCCACCCTAGGGATGGATAAGCTATTTTCCACCCGGTTATCTACACAGGAAAGTTCTATTTTCCGAACAGGAGAGATGAAAAATATTTTTACAAATATTTTAACAATCAGTTAAGATGATGAATGCCAATTTATAGTTTATTTTTGTTTTTATAGTGTTTTGTCACCATACAAACTTAATAATATAAATTGCACTTGTAAAAAGACAACTGTGACTCTGTGCTTTACAGCTTTATTTTGTCGGTCAATCAGGCTTCATCAGCAGGTTAGTGACAAATTGCGTCAGGCTTATACTTCATAATGCAGTGTTTTGTGGCTAAAATGTAACATTGACTAATGGTTGGGGTAAATGCGCCCGACGTCGCCCCACCATGCTATGCCACCTCGTCACGCGATCGAGGGAAAGCTCCAACATGTTGCTACTTTTAGTACAACCAGGGACCTTATTATTAAAACACTCGCGTCAAAATATTGTGTGATATTATGTGATCAAACGAACTTCACAAGTGAAGTTCGATCAATATTATATGAGTCGCTTCATTCGAAGATATAACATTACCAGGTAGTCCTCTTAGCCTACAAGGTAGATATCGCACGCCTTTAAGAGATTAGTCAAATCGATTACATAATTCAATCGATTCTCGAACTACTAACGGTTGCGCCCAGCACTACTTGGCCCTAGGCGTCATTCTTTTCAGAGATAGTTAAAGCAAAACTTTTCTGGGATTTGGGTTGGGAGGGTTGTTATATCTTCGAATGAAGCGACTCATATAATATTGATCGAACTTCACTTCAGAAGTTCGTTTGATCACATATTATATTTCTTCGCTTCATTCTTCGATATAACATTACCAGGTAGATGTTAAGAGATAAGTTTTGCTGTCTATAATACAAATTACGTGAGAAAAGCAAAGTTGTTATTACTTAATAACAAAATTCATCGTTCAAACTAATATTGGTATCATAATTGTATTCGAATATTTGAATACGAAAATGAATCGGAATCATCCCAATGATGAAAGATTGATCGAGAAAAGTTGTTAGTTTCAACTTGGGCATTTATCTCCGAGGTTATAGTCTATCCCGCAGCATTCGATGGTGTCCATGGACGTCCCGGAAAATTAGATGGCGGCAACGTGGTGGCCACCACGGCGTGTCGCGTCCTATGCGTGCTGAACGTCGCCACGTCCGCGCCGCTCTGTGCTAGCGTCTGATTGATCCATCTGCTTATTGACTGTTGCGCTCTTGAATTGGCGCTTCACAGTTAATTGGATATGTTAGCAGGTTGTTCTTCCCGGGTGACGTGGATATGATCTTAGATTTGCTTTTGCACAAACATTTTTGTAAAAATATGTCAGGAATAAAGTCAGCTGTTCTTCACCAGCTGAAGAAGTTTGAAGAATATCCTTGATTGCTATATTTATACTCGGCAATTTTACCATAATGTTATTGAATTTCACTAGGTAAAGAGTTGAACTTGCTGAGCAGTAGGTTCATAAGGTAAGTAAAATGACCAACTTTTTGTGATTTTATCTCTTCCGAGTATAAGTACAAGTACCAATTAGATAAGTACGGTTTGGGGATTTCAAATGCATACGGTTACAATACGGTTTTTTTTTTATGGGTTTTTATTTGAAAAACCTTGTCAAAAGTCATTAAATCCGATCATCGGATCCCACATTATTGTCAAACAATAAGGACGACACGGGCGGATCTATGTTTGTTTAGGAATCCGTTCACGGCCTCGTTGTTGAAATGTTCGGTTAAAAAACGTAAAACCGTTGGAACAGAGCAATCAAAGCGATTGGGCATTGAACAACTTTCGGAAAAGTATTTTATTATGTGTGCAATATTAGTACCTACGTTGCATTAACAATTCATTAATTGTGATACGCGCTAAATAACTATCAGGGCCCGGGCAATTGCCCGGAGCGGCGAAATTGAGGGGCGGCAAAATGGGGGCGGCACGGCGCGTCGGCGGCGAAAATTTGAAAGATTTTTTTCAGAATCAAATATTTTAAAGATGGTTAAAAAAACCGGCCAAGTGTGAGTCGGACTCGCGCACTGAGGGTTACATGCCAACTTAAACTGAATTAAGGATCCACTTTCTTCCACTTAGCCGAAATACCACAATATTTTGTTGACAGCAAATATAGCTTTGTTTGTCATAGTATTTGTATGAAGAACAAAGTAATGTTTCGTTCAAACCAATTTTCGTTGAAAGTAAAATCTACATTGTCTTTTTTTTTCAAAATTTACACTTGCTTTGTTTAAAAGTTAGACGCTCATTTTACGACTTTGGAAGCGTCTATTTCTCAAACGTTAGACTTTTAGAAAAAATGGTTTTAGTAACCTCAATGTCATTTTAAAAGACCTATCCATGTATCCATAGACACCCTCCGTGCATAGGTTTGAATAAAAATTTTTTTTAGGTTTTAGTTTCATGTGATGCCCCTTAAATTATTTTTTTAAACTTTTTGTATCTTAATCGGAAAGCGGTAAATAAGATACACCTACTTACAAAGTTTCAGCTGTGTGAGTAGGTGTATTATTTTATTAATAATGCGTTGTAATTTCTCCATTATAAAATTCCTCCATATGGGTTTCCATCGACACGCTAAGAAGAAGAAGCTGTGTGATGCTAATAGTTTTAGTATAAAGTAGCTGTGCTGTGACATAGGGACGGACAGACAGACTTGACGAAACTATAAGGTTTTTTATGACTCAAACCTATGCGTGTGTTTACGGATAAGTCGTTTATAATTAATTACATTGAGGTTTCTAAAACCATTTATGGGGTTTCATATGGGGGACATAGGTAGGCTTTTTGATTGCGTGTCCGGCCAAAATAAACGGTGTCCGGCTAGTCCGGCTTTTGTTAGGCTTTTTACATTTAGCAAACGAGCAATCGCCGAGCGCAGGCGAGTCACTGTCAGTCGCTCCCGCACGCCGCAGAGCCGCGCGATTTCGCGCTCGCTTCGCTCGCGGATGATCTACTGTTTCCTACATCGAATTTTATAAAAAAAAAATGTTCAATATGTTTAACAATTTTTGTACATATATTGCATTTTACTTCTCTAGTAGGCTTGTGCATTCATTTGAGATCTTTCACATTTTGTTAGGTCGTTTTTCATCTTCCAAAATTGTATAATTGCACATTATTTATTTACCAGTCAAATCATTTTTAAAACCATAACTATTGGAAACTCTTGCTTAACTCACACATTGATTTATATAATTTAGCCGTTCTGAATGCCGCTTTAGGGCAACATTTGAAGCGCTCGCTTCGCTCGCGCATCTATTTATGTCACCAAACTCTTAAAAGCGCTCCCTTCGTTCGCAAATACTTTGGTCTTTCATTACCAAAATTTGAAGCGCATCTCAATGTGATTTCATTACTTAAATTGAAAATATTAGATGCCAACAATTAATCTATTTATCAAACCGGGTAAGTACATGCTTGCGTACATATTAATACTAAGACACAAAATCCTCAATAATTTAGGGCGTCCGGCTTTTTTACCCAAATGTCCGGCCAAACTGGCTGGTATGTCCGGCTATTAGGTTTGGCGACCTGGCAAACCTACACGGAACCCTCAGTGCGCGGGTCCGACTCGCACTTGGCCGGTTTTTATAGGTTAAAATTACACCATCTATGGAATACCGTAAGGGCGGCAAACATTGTTTTGCCCGGAGCGGCGAAACAGCTGGATCGGGCCCTGATAACTATATCACGAACGATTGGAGTCTTACTTATCAGATTTATTCACAAATAAGCTATGTTGTACTTATTTTGCTTAGGTACTGCAATACTTCAGAACACAATTTCAGAAGAACAGTTTTACACTTAAGAAAAATTGCGGTCGGAAATTTGACATAAATATTTATGATTTTGGGCAAGTTTGCACTGTACGACTCTGTAAATTCATGCTTGCTTTATTTCGTATTGTTCTAGTTTATTTTTCACATCAATTAATATTGAAAATTCCATATTAAATTGTACGGCAATGTTTATGCCCTAATATGTTTGTCCATTGAGTAATTAATCACCATGCTTGTTTACATTTACATTTCTTTGTATTTGACAACTTAGCATGGAAATACACGGGTATGTGATCCAGTTGATGTTCGCGACAACCCCGCCTTCGACCGCCCGTTTTCCCAGTCTACATGGCCGCGAGCGGCGCGCGACCGTTGTCACTTTTGAATGCTGTCACTAATGTACTTCCGTTACGGACGCTTACCATACCTTAGGTACGCTTGACACGGGTCACACTGGGCGTCACGTGAGTATGAGTTGTCATGACTCATGATGACGTCAGAAATGTCTATTTTACCGCGACCACAACGCTCGTGGTCAGCAATTGGATGAAGCTACTAATGGGCTGCATTCAAAAAGGTCAAAAACCAAGACAGAAAAAAGTTTTTTAAACATAACAAAAATATTTCAGATTGTGTACTGCATGATGACATCATCTGATGGCTGGTCAAAAGTAGCTGGTGTTTTGGCTCATAAAAGTTTCTGGTAAAACTGTGAAAAATTATATTGCAAAAATATAATATTTATTATTATTTATATTGAGAATATTTGTACTGATGAATGTGCCATTATTTTAAAACGGTAAGGTTTTATTTTCAACACAATTCATATATATATTTGTCACAACAGACAAGTAGCCTATTAATATGTCCATTTAGGCAACATCTCCCACCATATCTTGAATGTCATGTTGTATTGTTCGGTCGTGTTATTCTATTGGATACCTTCTATCATATTGACCTTTTCTGAAATCGATAGATAAGAGATAAACACTCAAATTTGAGACACTAAAGATACAAACGGTATCAAGAAGTCTTCTCGCACCGACTCTAATATGACAGAGTTATTTGTTGCCAGCATTATAAGAAATGATAATACTACAAGTATGGTTTACCATATTAAAGGACGCGTCTAAGGCGTTCTAGGTTTGTTTGGTCCCGCCGTGGCAAAGCCGGATTCGCAAGGAGTTGGTTTACAGGCGGTCTCGTTCTCCAGCATGCCACCCCCCTTCTTGTACTACTGGAACTGCAGAAAGCGTAAGCGCCCCGATCAGTTTCCCTGGCGCCCTGCAGATGGCCCAGGTGAGTAATGAGGGTGGCTGTTTGCGGCAGATTGTTCCTAAGATGAAGCACTTCTTGCAAATTTTGTAAACATTTTAATGCAAGCCTCGCTTCTTATTTTTTTTTTTGATTGATTGATAATGCAAGCCTACCTCTTAGACATGAACTTTTCCATTCCGCTTATTGTCATGAAGAGTTATGTCTCATTAGCTTTCTTGAACTACTTTTAAAAATAGCTCAGCTAGTAAGTAAATGATGACGTTTAAAATCGGGATTGCGTTTTCTGGTTCGGCAGCCGTCAATCAATATTCTGATAGCCTCGCAATCTTGTCCTCGCCGGTCAGCATCAGAGCCGAAGCTTTATTGACAGCTAAAATGCCCATACCTAACTGCTGCTGCTCGGTCTCCTTTTTGTCGCGCTGACGCGCTGTTTACGAGATGGCAGCCGCTACTTTGATAAGTTTTTTCCGGGAACTTTGAGCTGTTTTTTTTTTTTTTATATATAATATCTTCGTCACCAAGTGCTGAACAAAGCTTGTGATTCAATTTAGGCTCGGTTTCTGAAAGATGAATATCCACGGCAGGCAAGATCGGGGTGTTGGGAGTACATTTTGACTAGTATCTGCGGCATTGTCTGGCATAGCAACAGAACTCGTCGAAGCGCGTACCTCATCTAAGGCACTTCATCTGGAATGTATGTACGAAACGATATTTAAGTTGCCCCTCGTGTTAACTCACGATTAAAACCGCCGAGTAAAATATAATATGAAATACTTATTTTATGTAGAGGTACAAAACGATATTAAAAATTTTCCATTTGATCCTCGTGTTAACTAACGGTTAACCGCTGGGTAAATATAATATTACATGCTTGTTTTATATGTTCAAAACGATATTTAAAAGTATTCCATTTGACCCTCGTGTCAACTCACGGTTAACCGCCGGGTATAATATTACCTGCTTATTTTATTTTATGTACGGAACGATATTTATTATTCGTCCATTTGACCTTTGTGTTAACTCACGGTTAACCGCCGGGAAAATATAACATTACATGTTATTTTATGTACAGAACGAAATTTATAATTCGTCCATTTAACCTTCGTGTTAACTCACGGTTAACCGCCGGGAAAATATAACATTACATGTTATTTTATGTACAGAACGAAATTTATAATTCGTCCATTTAACCTTCGTGTTAACTCACGGTTAACCGCCGGGTAAATATAATATTACATGCTTATTTTATGTACAGAACAAAATTTATAATTCGTCCATCGTGTTAACTCACGGTTAACCACTGGGTAAATATAATATTACATGCTTATTTTATGTACGGAACAATATTTATTATTCCTCCATTTGACCTTCGTGTTTACTCACGGTTAACTGCGGGGTAAAATATAATATAAAATGCTTATTTTATTAACAGTGTTACGTATTCTATAAAATTGTGATACAAATGTGGGTAAGTGCACAATAGCCATCGTGATGACGCTCGGTCAACCGCCCGGCGAAAGCAAATTTTATTAATGTCTTAATTGTTACGAATATGATATTGCCGTCGTGTTAACTCCCGGTTAACCGCCAGGCCTCGTAACATATAGTCAATTTCACTCACTTTAATATTTAATCGTAACAGAAAATGCGTTACTTACCATCGTTTGAATTACGATCAGAGTTTGAATAGGAATGCACAGTTTCTCTTCGACTACGTTCGGTCACTTGTTTTTTGTATACTCGTATTCAATTATTTTTATAATGTTTGATGAAATCGTCGTCACTTTGCCATTTCAGCATAATGACTTGCAAAAATTTAGTAAGGCGCGTGCGTCTTCTACCTCGCACGAAAAAAGAATGACGCCTAGGGCCAAGTAGTGCTGGGCGCAACCGTAAGTAGTTCGAGAATCGATTGAATTATGTAATCGATTTGACTAATCTCTTAAAGGCGTGCGATATCTACCTTGTAGGCTAAGAGGACTACCTGGTAATGTTATATCGAAGAATGAAGCGAAGAAATATAATCATAGATTATAAAAGATGAAATAAGAAAACATAACGTACGAGCGGGACTCGAATCAGAATCTTTCTGGCTTACCGGCTCTTCCAATTGAGCTACCGTGCTGTCAGTCCGACCGAGCTAAACTCTCGTTCTCTTATGGATACTTCATTGATATTAATTCATAGATTATAGTCCAATTCTGGAATGAGCATCAGTTGTAAATGTTGTAATTCACACAGGAGGGGTCTGAATTAATAAATACGTCTAGATTTCGCGAGATTTGCGTTGATTTTTTAAAATTTAAAATTAAAATTATTATTTTTTTAATATCAAACGCTATAACCAAGCTAATCAATTAGTGAATCCGTAACGTATGTAAATATTAGTTGTCTGAGTCAATTTGTAACAAACCAGCCAGACTAGGTCACTTCGTCTTGTACTATTATACTTATATTCTGTGCTTCGTCATAAATCTCTCTCAAAATGCTTATAAAAATTAAAAAAATATATTATATTCGCATTTACTTACTTTATACTTTGTTATAAGTGCGTATAATCGAAGATAAAAGATAAAACTAAGACGGTCGTCAGCCTATAACTTATCTAACTTTACTTTGTGTCTTACAATACGTTATGGTTGAGTGATGTTGTACCAACCACTTATCGAAACTCAAGAAACCTTTTAGGCTTGGCCAGAAGTAATGTATCTTGATTTCGGCTGGTTTAGTTATTACATGAATTGAAGTGAGTAAAGGATATATCGATCTACTAACGTTACTGATTCGTCGACGTCTCACATTAAACTAATCAATAATATAATTGTGACGTTATGCATATTTAACACCGCCATTTTAACACTCATGCACATTATTATAAGACCTCGACGACCTCCGTACTTAGTATAGCGGCTAAGCACGCTGGGTTTCAAGGCGTCGGGCATCTGAGGTCCCGGGTTCGATTCTCGGTCATTTCAATGAAAGAATCATAACTTTTTACATTGTCTTAAGTTAGGGCGTTGTGGTACCACCGTTGTTTCTTATTTCCATAATATAAGTGCATGAGCTACTTATTTTGGGATATGAGCAAAGTATGTGATTGGTGTCCAATATTTATTAAAAAAAGAAAAACTCACGGAATTTAACAATGTACACTTATGTCACCTATGTAAGTTATTAACACCTAGTACGCATGCATGAATAAAATGAAATGAAAATGAAAATAAAATAGCGTGGCAAGTGGCAAAAGGTAGACTTTATGTGGGTACTAGCTAACTGATTACAGTAAAGCTTTCAGAGTTCACAGTGGGTAGATATATGTGTAGTTAGTAATTGCCCGAAGGATTTAATAGTCCAGTTAACGATCACATAAACCAGTGGTGTCATTAGTAAAGCAACGTTTCGCCATAAACAGACTTCACTTTAATTATCTCGCTATACCTACCTTTACCTATAAAATGTAGAACGCAACAAGGACGGCAACTTCGAGATTTAATGCATAAAATTAACTAGAAAAGTCCTAGTTTATTAACTTAGTTACTTATTTGTTTTTCCTTATCCTTGGGTTAACTAATATAGCAATCTTTTCTTACTTTGCATGAGTACAAAGAAGATTTTCCTTCATAAATTATAGACCTAAATTATCACTCTTTATCTTTTCTTATAACCACATGAAAGTCTTTTCTGTGTATGGAGTTGTTTAAACTGTCTTTCAGCTAAACGGAAATGAGGTTTAGTTTGCCTTGTAACAACACACGTAGTCATTAGTTAGACCATTGATTGGCACAATTTATTTAACCCTTATCGAATCCAATGCTCATCGGGTAACACGGCGCCATTGGTAAAAGAATTGTCTGTTTTGTAATGTGACACGTAAATTAAGGTTATGCGAGCTTTTGTCCACGTAAAATTATAGGGCTTTTACTGATTTATATTCGCTATGATATACATTCATAATAAGTGTATTTAAATTAAAAATATTGACATGAATCATCATAATATGCAAGTTTAGGTCAGGTTTGCAAGATGTACAATGTTGTTATAAAGTCCTATCATCACACTGCTGGAGGCCTTTGCCCAACAAACCTTATCAGTGTCTGCAGCCAGCGACTCCCAATCTCGCGCAAAAGTGGTCAAATCGTCACACCATAAGATAAAAAAAACTTCAATGATATATAAAATACATATTAACGAAATGAAGTGCTTTATGTAATCATGCAGTTGGGTCAATTTCAACAAAGTCGATTTTTTTATCACTTCGGTGAACTTTTTTATTTTTAACATTTTTCGAATTCAAACTATGGTTTACGATACTTCTTGATGTTGTTTAGATCAATACGTAACGCCATCAAAATATCTTGATAAACTAAAAAGATACATGACTTCAAAGTTTTGATGCCACCAAAATGAAAAAACGATTCATCGAAATGAAAGAACTCGCCCACCGAAATGACAACACTTATCCACCCACCGAAAACGTTTAACAAAATTACTTCTATACACTAAAACATGTGGTTCGTCGTGACGTGCGTTTTGATTTCACTCCATTCCCGTAGGTCGTAGCGTGATGTTTTACAGTATCCCGTATGTAGAAGTTAACCTTCTTTCAGGACTCATATATTATTATGACGGAAAAACAGCAATTCTCACCGCGAAATTTAAGCGCCGTGCGGGTAATAAGCTAGACTACTGTGACTACAATTTTTCACTTTTTTATTTACTATTTATTATAAAATGTTACCTGATTTACAAATAAAGTAGGCCTTCAGCTATATAAACTCGCATCGCAAAATAAACAAGTAAAAAAAGTATTTGTATTAACAGTAGTCGAAAACCCATTACTAGATGACAATTTGGTAGATTTTCTAATGTACACAACTTGAAAAGGACATAACTTACATTTTTTTATATATTGTCTAATGACTGTCATTGTCTAGCATATCACCTATTTTAGGCTGGACCTCTATTTAAAGGACACCAAGTAAAGCCAATAACCTTTCCGATAAATGAGCTATCTAACCCTTTTTTTTTAAATCGGAGCAGTAGTTCCTGAGATTAGCGCGTTTAAAAAGTTTTCGAACTAAGCGCTTCTCGTCAACTTTCATAATGCACACAGCAAAAGAGTGGAACTCTCTACCCGCATATGTGTTTCCATCGGTCTACAACCCTGTTATTTTCAGAAAAAGAGTGAACAGGCTTCTTCTGGGTGAGCTCGCTTCATCGTCGTCCCTGTCTGTGCCTCGTCTGGTATAGTCTAGAGACAAAAGTAAACCCATATCATATTAAAAAAACTTTTTAGCTTAACAACACTACTAGCGGTCCTCTTCGACATTTTCTGTGCGTTTTGCCTTTACTGAATCTGGATCTGGTGCTTGGCTGCATGCTTTGCCGTCTCCACAGTTGGGTACGCTTCTCGACAACAATTCCTTAAGAATTTCAGTAGCTTTAAGACTGGGCAGCAAAGTTTGTGAACCTCATCGCTGTATTTGTGGTGTGTTGGTAGATGAAAACGGCCACCATGGACTGAGTTGCCAAAGATGTGCGGGGCGGTTCCCGAAACACCATTCTAATATAGTTTATTTTTGTTTTTATAGTGTTTTGTCACCATACAAACTTAATTGCCCGGATTGCGTAAGACACGGGGTTCAATTCCTCGTCTGTCACAGGTTCACAGTTGCTTTTTACAAGTGCAATTTATACCATTCTATTTAATGAATTTGTGCGTCGGGCCACGGTTTCCGTAAATATTGCGTCCTAGAGCCACCAGGCTTGTCCCGCATGGATGGTAGGAGACCAGATGGACAGTGTTATACAAAAGGGTGTCAAGTGACATATTGGTCATTTCGAGATAAACGCGTTTAAAGATTTTCAAGGTCGTCACTTTTAAAAATTGCTGTAACTTCGTATTTACACGGTTTACATGCCTGAAAATTGGCATAACTACAGAATGAGATGTATATTTTATGTATTTGATGTTCATTTGCGTGAATTATAATTATACAAGTAGATAATTGCAATTAAAACACTTAAAACCAGTTTGCTTTAATAGGATATCGTTGCAAATAATTTGCTAAAAGGTTTTAACTCGTCAAGTATGTGTAAACGAGACACAATAAAAATTCCATTGTTATGCGACTCTCGGCATTCGTTTGATACCTGACTGATTACAGTACTTTAAATCCCTTTTGCAAAACTCTTTTAGGAATCCTATTAGTATTATTTTTATAGTCAAACAGTTTCAACGACACAGTTCTCTATATTTTTATGATTTCTTCATTAAAATTTCATTTGTTTTATTTTGTAGAAGTTTATAAAAAGCGTTACTTTCAATAATTCTAACGTTCTAGTAAATCCACACACTTTTTCTGGATTTTTGCTATTCGTAATTTAATCTGCGTATTTCTATGCATTTTGTAATACTTGATTATCAATGAACAGTCTGCCCATGGCGAAATCAGTATAAAATACAACTTCAGGTGATAGCTTGATCAATCAAGACCTATATTAAAAAATGTACTCCGTTTTTAATTTGTATGTACTATGTACTTCTAAAACCGCAGTAAATTGCTTCTTTTTGCCAGATTTGATTATTAAAAATACAGATATTAATCTTAAGACTCTTACATCCATAGGTCACTATTATTTTATTCAAAAATAGTAAGTATTTTTTAAAAAGTTAATTCAAAAAGAAATTCTCTTCTATTATAAGGATTTTGGAATACATAGATGATTTTGTTTAAAGTAAGTCAAACGGGATAGATTTTTAGGAGTTAGTAGGTTGAATAATCTTTTTAAAGGAATTATGACTAAGATGACTTGTCGTCCTATTCATTGGTCAAAAATCTTAAACTAAGGTCTATTTAGTCATTATTTAAAGATCTGTGAAAGAAAAAACGACAGCTGTTTAAACCTGACAGATCAACAATTCAAAAAACACAATAATTTTAGTATTTCCATTAATAAACATGGACTTGAAACCTTTTTGTTAAAATAAATTCAGCAATAATAAATCGCTAAACGGTATTAAGAACACATGAAACCTTTTTGCATATATCAGTATACTCAATGGGTTGTTTCGCAATACGTTATTTTGTGAGATAACTTTTAATATAAATTTTTTCGAAGTTCGACCTTTGGGCGACCAGTTAGAGGACATTTTTGCGAATCCAGTGGTACCAATAACTCCATACCTGATTTTAGGTCACTTGACACCCTTTTGCATAACAGTGTCCAGATGACCTAACGTTGGTTCCATGGCGAGGAGGGCGTAGCCTCTTATGGGACGCAACATGCGTTAGACACATTTACTGAACCTGTTGAAGTTACAGTATGCCTGTTACTTCAGCAGGTTCAGCGGCGGAAAATGCTGCCAAGTTAAAACATACTCAGTATGCTGAGCTAAAGTCTGAGTATGATTTTGTTCCAATCGCTGTGGAGACGGCTGGGCCCTGGGGAGATGAGGCACGCGAGCTTTTCAAAGAGTTGGGACAACGACTGAGGGATAAGGGTAATGATCCCCACTCTGGCTGGTTCAACAGGTTTCCATTGCTATTCAACGAGGCAATGCTGCTAGCATAATGGGAACCTTTGGATCGGTCAGAGCGTAGAGTGGGAATCAATAGTAGTTATATGGAAATTTAAAGCGTTTTTTTTGTGACATTTTGTAATAAAAGGACGACGTTTTCACTGAATGAATAATTTGTATCTTAATTTTAATTCATTATGTATGTTCTATGTGTTCATTGAAATTTTCATTTAATACCGTAACGCGTTCATGAAGAAAGGGGCAGTAAGTTTTGTTTTTATATGATATAACAAAAAAATACAGTTTTCGCAATTATTCCTGTATCTTTACTATATGACATTGCTTTGTATCAAATTTCAAGATTCTAAGTTCACGGGAAGTACCCTGCAGGTAGGTTTTGATTCCTTTTCGAGTGTTGAAAATTTGCGGAAATTTGTTGATATTTACGGCAATAACGGCTGTATATTTTGATTGCGTTGGCTTAGAAGTTTGATTTTTTTTACCTTTCAAGGTACGGAATCCTAAAAAGGAAGGCAAAACAAAAATATTCTTTCAAATTGAACCAGTAGTTCCTGAGATTTCCGCGTTCAAATAAAAAACAAACAAACAAACTCATCAGCTGTATAATATAGTATAGATTTCACCGGAATGATATAATGAAGCCATCGAAATGAGAAAAACAATCACCGATATGAACAATTTACGCACCGGAATTAATAAAATTCACCGAAATGATATTTTTTATCATTTCGGTGAAATTTGTTTCATTTCGGTGGTCAATCTAGGCCACCGAATCAACCGAAATGAAAACACCGATATTAAAATCAACGACATAATTTAACATAACAATAAAAGTTTTAAAGTCACAACGTTATTAATACCTCACTGATAAACGTAGTTTGGGAAGGATACCAATAAATATTTCATACATTTTATGGAGAATGGGATGGCAATATATTCCAACCTGCGGAAATGAAAAATAAAATGTCCCATGTCACCGAAACCAACTACTTACTTTTTTGGCGGGAAGACGGAGCAAGCGGCGCACGTCTATTTACTTTAAGCATTGAGGCGGCACTGGTATGTAGCGTTTTAGCGCGGGGGCAAGGAGCTAGAGTTGTCCTACGCAAAAATATTCTCGGCAAACTAAAATTCACCGATATGAAAAGTCTTATTTGACCACATGCATTTTTACTTATAAGTCATTTCATTAAATAGATAAAATTATTAAATTGTTATGTGATAGAACTATAACTATTCACGATTTAAATGAAATAAGCAATAATACTAAATAACCAAAAGTTTTTACTATATAAGGGAAATTAAACAGAAAAATGGATTTGACCGCGCAACCGAAATGAAAAATATGGTGCTTTATCATTTTTTATTCCGAATTTAACGTAGTCCTAATCAAAAAATATTTATGGTCTCGTATACGGGATAGCGCCTTCTATAAATAAAAAAATAAATAAGCCTCATTGTATCACTCTGCACTGCCGATTTCACTCATGCCGCGTAAAATTTGCTGTTCGGAAATTCACCCAGTTAATTGTTGTGAAACTTATCTGTGCCATTTACCGCATTGCATGACCTCCATTGCAAAGCTTCGAACTGTGATAGTTCCATTTCAAGTATTTTAAACATCGATTAATTTATGCAAGCTCTATTCAAAGCGTCGGTGTAACTGTTTTATATAAAACGTAGAAAATGAACTGAAATCTGAAAGACCGGGTCTTTGGATTTCATCCTTTGTGTGTACGATACAGACTTTGTCTTATTATAATCTCTCATTTTGGGACTAGATCCCTCTGAAATAAGTACATGACCAAGGGTCAAATCTCGTAGGAGCTTAATTTAAGCTCCATCCTTTCTGCGGTCAGGCTGAATAAAGAAAGGGTTGTTTTACTATGTACTATGCAACTAATATGTGAAAGAACCTCAGCCTATTTCAATACTGTTTAAAACCTACTTTCATGATGTACTATTTTTTTTACGATCTCATGCCTACGATGATTCCCTCAGGCATATAAAGTCCCTATTTGTACAAATGCAATGAACTTTACATTAATTTAATTGGGTAGTTATTTTTAAAGCTTCTACTCGTACCTATTTATTTTAATGGTAAACTAAAACTGAGGTAACATAACTATTCAAGCTTTGTTTAAAAATCTGAAGCTTAACAAAATACCTTTTCACTACGATTTATCCTTTTTTAGCATAAAGCTCTTCATTAGGTCCCTTTTAGCTTTGGTATTTTTTATTCAAAGACGTAAATGTAGGAAAGTTCCAAGACTTGGATAGGAGGTTTTCTCCCTTGTTTTCGTGAAAGGTAATTCAATAAAAAATGTTGTTCCGTTACATTACCGGTCAGCGGGGCTTATTGCCGTAAATCTATAAAAGTACCTACAAAGTAATATTTTACCTGAACACGCGATTTGATTATTAATATAAATAGATAGTACTATTAACAAATAACTCTAGTTAATAAGTCGCTAAACGTTATTGTATACCTAAAAGGGAGTAGTTGCACCGTAGTTGTAATTGCTTCATATCGTCACATTGATTATGAGGTAACATGGTAACCCCACTCTAAACCTAGTTTTCTGAAATCAGCATTGCATAGTAAAACATATTTTAATAATGTCTATAAAATACGAGTAAGTAGGTTTTCAACTGTTTCGTGCTGCAGTTGCGGTCCAATAGGTACTTGTTAAAAAAACCTTCTGTGCAAGACACCGCACAACCCGCAACCCAAGCAAAGCGCTAGTTTTATGCCTCACGATTCTTACGATACTCACGATTTGTATTGGTCGTGAAATATATCGCGGGCGTATTTCCATGTCCTCAGACGTCTACATAGCGTTCCATGCAATAATTTATTGCCTCAGTTTCGGTTCTATTAATCATTATCTATTGTTATCAATGGTAGTTTCTGGGCAAGAGCTAACGAATGGATGTTTACAGTTTCTGCTTGTAACGACCGAGATGTTTTGTTACATAAATCAGTGGGTTTGGCGTATCGCTTCCCTCTCTGCGTATTTTTTAGACATTAAAGAAGATTTAGATTCACAATAGTGACATCATGTTTTTATCAGAAGCGCGTGTAGCTTAGTAGTTTAAAATAAAAATTACATAATGTCAGACATTGAACTAATTACTAGCGTAAATAACCAATTACGTAAGTAAGGTGTCGATATTAATACTGCTATTCATTGCACTAGCAAAAAGCAACTGTGTCAGACAAGGAATCGAACCCTGTGTCTTACGCTATCCGGGCGCATGCCTACACTACAAAAACAAAAATAAGTATATATCTTGCTATTTAATAATAGTCCCCCTAGCCGATTTCGACTACGGTGGCCAGTCACAACGACTAACCGACTGCGCGGGATATATTATAGTGCACAAGTGTGTGCGCAAACACAGGTGCACTCTCTATTCCTTTCACTCTCATAGCCCGATGGGACAGCAATCTGACACGACCGGAGAGAGATTCGGCGCAGGACCAACGGCTTTACGTGCTTTCCGAGGCACGGGGGTGAAACACCGCCAACTTCCAAACTCCGGGCTACCCTGAGAATTTCTGAACAGAAAAACTCCGGTACATATTTTTGGCCCGACCCGGGAATTGAACCTGGGACCTCCGGCGCAGCCATCGCTTTAAAATGCGACCTTCTCACCGCTGCGCCACCGAGGCAGTTCTTGCTATTTAGTTATAGAACGTCAATAAGCCGTAAGTTGCATAAGTTGTGTTCTTCTATGTTCTAAGTTACAATTTAAGGTACTTGATATTTCTTTAAATAATTTAAGGTTGTAGAGTAGAGTAAGAGTTGAGCAAACAAATAGAATTATCCACTTATTCGCCTTTGCTATATTTTATAGGTTCCACTGAACAAACTTGTTTACTTGAGCTGAGGTTCCCAAGGTTATTCCATCTTTATTGGTCAGACTCAGACAGCAAACATTCCGAAGGTACAATTGGGATAAGATTAAAAAGAATAGGCGACCAACTAATATTTGAAATGAGGTTTACAGGCTCATTCTGAACTTTTTTCTAGACGACTATCAGAGGACCAACTTATTCAAGAGGATTAATATTTTTGCGGTTAAACATGTACGGAACACAGCACGTCAGTGTAAACCCTGCGGTACCTTTTTTTGTTGTAATAAGGATCTTTTTAACAAAAAATTATAACCTAACCTATTGGTGTGCTGTTTGGCGCATATTTATATATTTATTACTAGCGGGCCCCCGCGACTGCGTCCGCGCGTTTTGAGTTTGTTCCCTTCCCTACCGACGCAGCGTGATGTTTTGTAGTCTAAAGCCTTCCCCGATAAATAAGCTATTCAACACAAAAATAACTTTTTAAATCGGTCCAATAGTGCCTGAGATTAGCGCGTTCAAACAAACAAACAAACTTTTCAGCTTTATAATATTAGTATAGATTTATTTGGGGGGGGGGCGTATTACGATCCCACTTAATCCGTTCAATTGCCAGGCAGTTCAATTCCCACTCAGTAACATACATTATAATAATATTAACAATTTAATGCGAAACTGTACAAAACGTCATGAGAAACTTTAATGAAATATGTATAATTTCAAAGATTTTTAATGTGTAACATGGGTAAATGACCTATGACGAATCATAACTGATTTTGAAGTAGCCATCATTCATCAAGCATAATTGCTTCAATGCTAGAATTTTAGGCCTTAATGATTTGAATCTTTAACATCAAGTATACTAATATTGCAGCATATAATAATATATTACTAAATCCAGTGGGGGCAGTAATGCTGAGTAAGCAGGCTTTTGCCTTTTGACCGGGCGTAAGGGCCCGGGGAGACTCGTTTCTGTATGCAAAACACTTTTAAGGGTAAACCAAATTGTGTTTATGCAACATTTTGACGATGAATATTGATAATGTATTCAGCGAATGCTGAGTGGTAACTGGTATTTAGATATATATTATGCAAACGTTTTATGAATAGTGATTTTATTCTATTTGCTAGACAGTCGCTATGCAATTACGTTTAGTTATAATAAAAGTGTTTGCAGTGAAATACATACTTACCCAGTGATAAGTAAAGAAGTTAGTTGCCTATTTTACTGTATCTGTACCATAGATCTATAAAGACATTATGGAGCTTGAAAATGTGCAGATAAAGATAAATAGCAGCAGTCGCAAAAAGTATCGGTTCATGTCGTTTAATATGTCTAATAAAAATGTTAATGTGTAAACTTAGGTAACTCATTTACATTTTATATTAGGTCACCTCGTTTTAGGTGATAATATTTAAAGGGCTGATTCGGCACAATAATTTTATATTTTTTTGTAGAAAAGACTTTGGGTTTTTACCCACTAGTTTTTGATAAAATTGGAGACTAAGGGTACTTATTTTTTTCAGATATGATTTTTTTAATATTTAAGGTTAAAATTAGAGAAAAAGTAAATTGAGAGAGGCGAAGCCGATGACGTAGTACTTTTTTAATTGTTGGGGTGCTGTTTTAAATAATGATACTGTCTTTGTTAAGGAAAATAATAAAAATGAAAATCTTGATTTCCCAAAAAAAATTATCGTATCCTGTTTCTATGATGTAAATAAAGACACTGTTAAAATATTATAACTTAATACGATTTGGCCTTATATATTTTCCGTTAATTTTTGTTTGCTACGTGCTACGAGGCTACGAGGTTATATCGCTTGCGCTACGGAATCACGGATGCTACGGACTACGGATTGTTACGAGTGGGCTACGTTCGCTCGCTACGATTGAGTTACGTAACTGTCCGGGAATCGCATCCATTCTGCCTCCAAAACTCGTGTTTACAAATCTCTTTAGTTTCTACTTCATAACTTCAAAGATATTGTAATGATAGTCTTGCTTACCTTATTCATTCCATTCCCCATCTCAGCTGTTGTAAATTATTCAGCCAATCAACGTAATTATTGTCAATATCAACGTACAAACAACAACAACAACACTCAACGTGTAATAAACATGTTTATTAAACTAACGGTTTGCATTAAACTGTCAAATTGTCAACATGAGCGTTCCTATGGCTACATTGTTGACGCCGGTGTGACGGTTTGCCATGCGATGGCTAATCATTGGGTGAATCGCGCGGTGTAATGAATTGTAATGAGTCGATGTAAGGTTGGACGTGTTTTAGTGTGTTTTGTGTTATCGATCGAATTAGTTTCGAGCGTGTGACTGGTGGGGTCGAAGGACCACGGACGCGACCGCCGAGATCGGCCCGCGGCGCGCTACTGCCGGCGTCATTGCGTCTATAAACCCCTATGAGCTGGCTGACTGTCGATAAATAAAACTAAGTTTTATATCGATGATACTAGGAAACTTTGTAGTTTCAAAGTTCTAGAATTAGCATTATTTTGTCTCGTTGCAGATTTAGGAGGCCAAAACTAGTCTATATTCTAAGGCACATAATATATTTGCGCAGGCGTGTGGAAGCCTCGACATAGTTCTCTGTAAAACCACCAGGTGGCGCTCGAAAAATGCTGAGACAAAATTGGTAATTTCGTGTATTTATTGATTGAGAAGAATGATTAAATCAAGCTTAAAAAAACAAATTTTTTTTAAGATTTACTAAAGATTTAGCTACGTAAATTAGAAGGATATTCGATGGAGCAGAAAATCAGAATATTGAAATTGTCAACGCGAAATGCATGAGACTTCCAGCACAGATGTACAAAGTAATTTGATATAGATATCTTACCACGTGTCTCTATCATTATGAAAATTGACCGAAACCGAACGACTATTTAACCCAGAGCTTATGTCTACGTGGACACAAAACGTGCAATTGCTTTATCATTGCATCTGCATTGGCTCTCTCTACTCAGGTTATTTTAACGCTCAGGGATCAATATACTGCCGACGGTCGCGTAAGTAAAAGAATGTTGATAGCCACATCCGTGAATTGGTAATAGAAGTAAGTTATTATCACTCAATTAAATGTTGGAAATGTTTAGTCTTTCTCTATTTTGTTTCATCGATATTTTACAGTCGAAATTGTTTTGTCGACAATTCTCATTTACATCCCTACTCATTGGTCGGGTGAGCGCTGAGGGGGTGAGGACCTGAGGACACTTGCGTTTTGACGATCCGCTTTTAAAACAAAAAGCGAGTGATTTTCGCGCTCGAAAGGGTATAAAGTTGTACTCTTTCGCACATTATTAGCGCTCGTCGCGTTTGCGGGAGCGATTGGTTTTCCCGCTATTTTGAATCTGAATGTTCCTTTAAATATTTACAAGGATTTGTAAACTTTCGACAGAAACTAATGTTCATTGTACTTATCTACTCCAATGTTTGCGCAAAGTAAGATTAATATTTGATTAAAAGTTATGCGACAGGTAACGTCGCATTCGTAGATCGATAGAATAGTGTACTTGTATTGATTTCCTTGCAGTTGCGTGATCGATATTAAACTAAACTAATAGGTCGTTACCATCTGTTGAATAATTACGATTGTGCGTTATGTAAAGATAAAATACCTTATACAAAATGACATGTCAGCATGGCTTTTTAATGACCATTGTTTATGTGTTTAAGATACCCATTTTTTTTCACAACGCGTACAATCGTAAATATTCAACTGCTGGTAACGAAACTTAACCATTAGTTAACTATCGCTCACGCAACTGGGCCTAACCTTGCTTTAAGTTTAAGAACACGGTTACTAAGCAAATAAAACACCTTTTTGATGAATTTTTTTTTTATTTATTTATTGGAATTGTAAATATTTTATTTGTACATAACTAATCATTAAAATAAATAATACTTTGAAGGTGGTTTTAGACCAAACGAACAAAGAACTAGAGCTAGAACAAGAACATTCTTTCTTGTTCTTTTGTTCTAAACGAAAGCTCGATTTCAGCGTTTTACACCAAAATATCAAGCAGTACGTTCTTATAATATTCTATAGAACGAAATAGAACAACGAACGAATGCTCTGAGAAGAAGAATGTAGTGTATGACGCACGTATACTTTATATACTTACTGTGTATTAGGCTAATTTGAGGCACTTGGCCGGCCATACTACCCCACTTTTATGAAGTGGGGATAGAATGAGCACTCACTCGTCTAGTTTAAATGGGCCTTAACAGGTACTAATCTCGTAAAAGTTTGTTCTTACATGAAATTAAGTTCAATATAATTACGGAATGCGTATAAATAAAATGCTTTTCACATTATTCTTACTACTTATGAAGGTATTTCCTTTTTTTTTACTTACTTCAAACTAATTGATTAAATACCGTAAGTTGTGGATTTCCAATCACTTTAATACCCAAAGTGGGTTTAATTTATCAAATGGCCTTTTAATATTAGCCATCGAAGGCCACATTATTGCTGCATTGACGGATTGGGTCTACATTTCACAATGTTATGAAGTTATTATGTAAAATTATGTAGCAATAGCACTTTCCACAATTTTCTGTTGGACCTAAGTAGAGTAAGTAGCTACTTTCTTTCACTTAAAGCAATTTTTTTCTATTTTTATGAGTTTTCTCTGTCTCTGAATCATTATTTTTAGGGTTCCGTAACCACAGGGTAAACACGGGACCATTACTAAGATTTCGCTTTCCGTCAGTCCGTCTATCTGTCATCGGGCTGTATCTCAAGAACCGCGATAGCTAGAAAGTTAAAATTTTCTCAAATTATTTATTTCTGTTGCCGCTATAACAACAAATACTAAAAACAAAATAACAAATATATATAAGGGGGCTCCGAAAAAACGCCATTTTTCGCCTATTTAAGTACCTAGTCAATGGTACGGTACGGTACGGAACCCTTCGTGCACGAGTCCGACTCGCACTTTACTATTCATCTTTAGGCTTATTTCGAGGGCGCGCCACCAAAGCCAGCCCGATAATAATGAGCATGGCACCAGCCCACCACTTAACCGACGCGCCTTCCTCAAACAGAAATATACCGATGAGACCCTGGAAAAAAATATAGTGTGGCGTAAATAACTAAAATCAATAGAAACGCGAAGAAAACTAAAATATATGAAATGTCATACCCAAAATTTTATTATGACATTTCATATATTTTAGCTTTGGGCCTGTTTTACCATCGACAAATAAGCACTAACCAACAAATAGGTAATTATAATGAGGTACGTCATTACGTATGAACTATTCGACAGATGTCACTAAACATTGTGAAACTAACTTTTGTTGCACTGGTTAATTTCTTTTTCTTAAATTCTTTGTAGTACTAAACAAACTAATATTAGATGATACCTTCAACATACTATTACTAACACACAAGTCTAACCCTCTTTCATTGCATTATATTTGGTACATATTGTGCCCACATACTTAGAGTTACAGTCTAGTTATATATCTAAGTTGCTTTTTTTTCTGTAAATCATGTGATTGTAACTTGTTCTGTGAGCCTTGAATAAATAAATAAAAAATAATAAAAAAAAAGAAACAGGTCTATAGTATAAAAAAATATGGTCCAGACAATGTGTATTAGATACATTAAAAAAAAACCGAAACTGGCAGCAGCAAATGACGAGTGTAGTAGCATAGCATTCGGCTGCACTACTGACAAAATATTGTCTTTAATAAGTTAATAACCCTCCTTCTGGCGCAGTCGCGTAAAAAGCGCAGTAGCTGCACTGTACGTGTAGCTTTCAACATTTCTTAAAGTTCTTGAGGAATAATACCATAACTCGTACAAACTACCACAAACGATAACAATCTGAGTATTTTTATGGCAAAATAGTCCCTTTAATAAAACTTACAGACAGAATATAGCTAGTGGCAGCTGACACCACGGTGGGCGCCACTGAGTTGGCACAGGCGTCCAGCGCGCGAAGGTAGTGCCGGCACCCCCAGGTGTTTACCACTACCATGACAGTCAACAGCAACACCCATAATGCGTAACTCTGGCCCTGCATAAAAATAAAAGTTAGTTTTTAATTATTTATTTATAGGATTCAGTGTTGTTTAAGCTATATATATTTTTATTTTCCCATTTTCGGTTTATGTGTGGTTCAGCTTTTGTTAGCCAGACTTATTAGCTGAAAAATGGATTTAAAGTTTGTTGTATGAATTCAACGACATAGCTTCATAGTAATAAAAAAAAGAAATGTCAATGTCAAGAAAGTGACACGCCGATGACATCAACAAAACATTTGATTTTTGAAAGTGAACTATTTCTAACTATACGTACAACAATAGATTCCGTCCCTGAAAGTTTTCCTAAGGTGCTTCCAAGAGATGCCCAAAATCCAGCCAGAAAAGCTTCATAAATCATTTTTTTTATCTTTTACACACTCGCGCGACCATGAGCCATGACATGACTTATATGAACTGTTTTTTTTTATTGTCATCTATATAGTCCGAATATCGTATAAATAGTTCAGTCTCTGAAGTTCATGAAATAAAGTCGGGTTTTCCTCATACTCTAGTCGACGTATTTTTCAGCTCATAATATACTTAACTATTGTATTTGTGAGGTTTTCTTGCAATTACTAGGTACAGCAGTAAATGAGTTAAAATCTTACATTTAAACTATGTGTTTGTTTAAGATTCGGACCGACTCGCTATCTGACTGACATCTGTCAAAGTCAAGGTGAAAAAAAGTAATAAAAGTCAAGTTAGGTACGATTTTTCGCATCATTTTTCATTCACATTTCCCTCAATCGCTGCAAAAAAAGCATTTAGTCACACACACAGGATTAAAGACATAGATTTTCTAACAAATTTACATAAAAACAGAAATCTACAATGAACCACATCAAAGTCGGAGACAACGTCCTAGTAATTTGGAGTGGAAGTGACCAAAATGACTTGAGCAACATTGTGAATGAAGTAAAATCTGTTTCACAAAATGGTACTGTTGTTCTGGAAAACTCTGAAATGATCACTGAATGTAAGTAAACAATTTCTTATTGTGTCTAAACTTGTATATGAATGGTGGCAACCATCTTTGCCCAGATGTTGTATCTGTAGTTCTTTCATAATTACTAAGCAACAGGCCTGACTGATTGCACTCTAAGTCCTATTGAGAATATCATAAATTATTTTCTAAGTGAATAGTATTCATTTGGTAACTAGCAGTTTTTTTTTTCATGTATTTTTACAGCTTCCCGATCACAGTCTTCATTCGAAGTGGTTCTATCAAATTGGGTGCCCCCACACAGTATCAGCCATACAGATAGCCTCTTAGCCATCATTATCAAACTTCTCAAGCCCAGTGGAAGACTGATCTTGAAAGACAACACAGATCTGACCAGTTCCCTAAAATTAAATGGATTTGTTAATGTGAACAAAGAATCTGACAATGTTTATGTAGCTGAAAAAACTAAATTTGAAGTAAGTTACAGCTATTCTGTCTTTGAGTTTGATGTCATTTAGATTCGGGAAATACTTCTCTTTCAATGATTGGTGTAATGCTTTACTATTAGATTATTTACTTACTTTTCATTTTCATTTGCAAGTTTGTATATATTATAATTTCTGAAGGTTGTTTGTTGTTAAGTGTTATTGTTATTTTATTTACAGATTCTTTAAACACTTAAATGCAAGACTAGTATTTTCACATCATGTGAATTTAAAATCTCAGATTATTTTACTTAACAATTGTGCCATCTTTCAGGTTGGTTCAAAAGCTTCCCTCAAACTAGGCAGCAAGCCCGCAGTGTGGAAACTTGATGACACAGTGGAGTCTGCGTGGAATGGTGTAAATGATGATGACACAATTGACCCTAACCAACTCTTAGATGAAGATGATCTGAAGAAACCGGATAAACAATCTCTGAGAGGTTTGTATGATTTTTATTTTTTCTCTGGTGACTTTTATTTTACTTTTTCTTTGTTTCCTTATGTTTAACTCCTTATAAGTTCTCATTAGCATTATCAGTCCAATACTGAATACAAAATTATGTTCTATATTTGAATTATTAGTTGGTCAGTGCTCATTTGTTGATGTGAAATAGGCCCTTAGTAAATTTTTTTTAAATCCAATGTGCAATATTGGTTTTTATTTTCTAGAAATGTGTGCCCTAATATTTATTTCATTCAATACTACTCATACTTAAAATGGCTGTAAGTAAATCAACTACCTACTATTTAATATTTTGCTTTTCTGTGTCAGATTTTTTTAAATAATTATGAAAACTTTGTTATGGATTGGTATGAGTAATTAACTAAAAAATATTGTTGACACAATTATCACTTATCAGTTATGTGGCCTTGTCTGACAATCTTTAGTTGTTATCATCACAACATCTGAGTTGAGGTTTTGTGTTCCAAACAAGAGGACAATGACTTCGCTATTATGTGCTTGGCGTCACGTCACGCCATGTTGAGGTTTTGTGTTGCGAATTCAATTGAATGATTCTTTCGAGAGTCACCTGCTTGAGTAAGGATTTTGATAACATTCAGTTTGTTTCTACACTTTTTTTTCTTTAGCCTTGAATAGTTGTTGTTGAATCAGGGTTATATAATGATGACAGATTTAACTTTTAAACAAAAAAATAGTTGTAGATTAGAGAAATTATTTTAAAATTAATTGACATATTTTTTTTGTTATGTCACTTATTTTATAAATCACTAGCGGACCCAGCGAACTTTGTTTCGCCCCCTTCCGCCCCGGCCCCGGTATGAAAGTAGGAACTCCTCAATTTAATACTTTTCCGTGCAGTTTCCTTAAATTTTTCTTTCATAAGATCCTTCTCCTGACAGTAACAAACACAACAAAAAAATAATTAGCAAAATAGGTCTAGCCGTTCACGCGTGATGCTGTGACCGAGGGAAATATGGATATTTTTTTTTATCAATCATTACTATGATCTGTGGCCTTACTCTGGACACAAAACCCGATCCAATGATTATAGCCATCCCTGTCACTCATACCAGGACGTGTATGTGTGTGACAGGGATGCCTATATTCATTGGATAAGGTTTTGTGTACAGAGTAAGGCCTCTGAAATGTGAATTATTCGGCCCAGTACCACACACTTCTATTTCAAGATAACTTTGTCAAGTAACAAGAGCACAAATTATTTTATTGCTTCTTAAAATTAAAAAAATAAAGCTTAGTAAAATTTATTTTACATCTAACAACTTTCAGTTTGCGCGACCACCGGCAAAAGAAAAGCGTGCGCCGACTGCTCGTGCGGGCTCGCCGAGGAGCTGCGCGGCGAGACCAAGGAGACGCCGAAGTCTTCCTGTGGAAGTGTAAGTAGTTTTGTACCTTATCATCATCATACTACTGAATATAGGCTTCCCTTCTGATCACAGAAAGAAGAGATATGAAATGGGGGCGTGCCACGTGTCGCCGCGATATGCACAAACAGAAATATCCCGCAATAAATACATTGAATATTTCATACTGACAAGCTGGGCAAGGGTAGTGCGAGAGCGTAATGGATCGGCGGCACGACGCAGCTACTGTGCGAGGCGAGCGAGACGTAAACTCGCCGCCTCTCTATCGGTCGGCCTATCAGGACGTAGACGTATTTGTGTGAGTGCGTTTTGCGTCACGCTTATTGGCGCGCGACGTTGCTTGCGTGGGAACGTAGTTGCAACGCACACATACATAACCAAGCGACACTGCTTCGCTTTAGGTAAGCGAGTTAGGGCCCATCTCTTCTTTCTGTGATCTAAGTGGCAGCCACAAGCGCGAGTGGCTGTTTTTGGTGGCCGCGTCTAGTGGGTTGACTGAACCACTTAAGAAAAGCGTGCGCCGACTGTCCTTGTGAGCTAGCCAAGGAGCCGCGCGGCGAGACCAAGGGGACGCCAAAGTCGTCCTGTGGGAGTATACCTGTTTTTTTCTGTTCAGAAATTCTCAGGGTAGTCACATAAGCTTTGGGTGTAGCTCCTTACAAAAGAGCGTGTTCCAAATCGCGTCGTTATCAAATAAATAATTCGTGTTCCATGAATTGACGCCACTTGTCATCAACTCATACAAGACTGTTTCATATTCGATATTTAAATTTCAAGGAATACGTCACAATCTTGTTGTCTTATTTGCGACACATTTTTTGCGTGGCATAGCTTCTCTATACGTAGTAATAACAGCTCACTGATTTTATCTATACGCAGACCGCGAAACAGGGGTGCGCGCGGGTGTATCCTCACCGCCCGCACCCCTTACGCCACCCGCTATTGCCTCCTCCCGCGCCCCTGTGCCCTGTCTCAAACTCGACTCAATGAAGCGGTTTACCTATAACCGTAATCTTTCTCCAATTCCAGTGTTACCTAGGCGACGCATTCCGCTGTGCCACGTGCCCGTACCTCGGCATGCCCGCGTTCAAGCCCGGCGAGAAGGTAAAACTCTACCTCAACTCCGATATATGAGCGTATGGCTTAGCTTGAGTTTAATAATATACCTACTACTTACTTTATTTATAATAATACTTACTTTTAGTATTCCACGTTGTGATCGCTTATAATAAACTTTTTTAATTTTATGGAGATATTTTCATTGATAGAAGTGTTTCTGCCTACTACAACGTATCAATTCATGCTAGTAACGTGTCGGGCGAAATAATATTCTTTGTATTGAAAACTATGACGCTGTTCCCACTAGACCGCTCCGTCACCGACCAACACCGTCGCGTGTCATGCGCGGAGCGTGTCAGCACCGGCAAAATACGCTCTCGCTTTCGCTCCATATAACGGTGAGACAGGACGCCTCAGAACCGTTCAGTGGGCATAGTACAGCTTTAACGTCGTCGTTTGATACGCTCTTAGCATGGTCATGATGTGGTACGATGTAGAGTCAGTACGGTAAGGTACAGAGTTAACATTTATCCCCTAGCCTATACCTAGGTATAAAGTTTAAGCGTGTCTGTCTATGCCAATAAGAAAGAACCGAATTATGACAATATAACCTAGAGTTCGTTGTTGTTTTTGAACTGTTTTTTGCGTACCTCATCATAAATATTTTAGTACCTCATTTTACTACTACTAGCGGCATAATAATGTAAATTATTTATTAACTTTGAGGGTGTTGTTAAATGAAACAAAATTGTAGCAAATATTCAATTATACATATTTTCTCTTCTTTTTACAAACAGTTAACTTATCTTTAACATATTATCTCGGTCTATAACATTTTTTCCATTTACATTAATTCAGAAATAGTACTCATTCCGCTATACAATAAAATATACATATATATTTTTGCCATATTTGTCATATAATTACATAACATTTATATAATAATCATTATTTATCTATGTTTTAAATGACACATCATTACCTGTTCTCTACATTTGAAATTTAACACGTTGAAAACCGTGTCAGATATTAAGTATGATTGTTTAGTTCATTATAACATTATTTCATATCTGTTTCTATAGTTTGTGGTGAAACAAAATAATGGGAAATTCGAATATACTTTTCCGAATTTACTGATTTAAAATTGAAGATGTTGGTGAAATTTTATTAACCTGTTAGAGATGGCACAATCATCTGTGTCGACGTGTGTTGTACATTCGGGTGCAAAAATTGATCCATTTTCATTAACGTTCAGAATGGGAAACATATTTTTTCACCCGAGTGTAATATGTAGAGCTCGGTAAACTAACGCTACGGACTATGGAACCATTACTGGCCTCGTCTCACATTGGCAACATTGATATTATACAATTTGAATCATCTGTGCATTCGGTTCTGTAACTGAATAGAATTTCACTAATATTAACTCTAAGAAAATCAATTAATGTAACAAAAAAATCTGGGGAACATTTACAATTGAAGCGAAATAATTTTAAGTACCGAACCAAAAACTAAGCTTTCATGAAAACATTTAGGAATTGCATAATTTCGAAGCACACAGATAGAATCTAAAATTGTAACAATAACCTACACCAATTCATTCGCACTTGCAACAATTGGCACAAATACACGATACTTATATTAATTTATTTTAATATTAAACTTGGATATTCCTATGCTGACAGTATCAACAACTTGTGATGGTCAAATGATAATCACACAGCAAGGTTTTGGTTATTTATCGTGTATTCGAGCCATTCAATAATCTCACACATAAAATCTTATATTTGACTCGAGATATTTTTATACAGAATATTGGATATTGTCTGGTCAGTGTAAACAATTATTTACAAAAGGAAAATTGATTTAATAACGAACTTGGTTCTATAGAAAATGACGCATTGTAAGGTCCACTGTCTACAAGCAAAAGATGGCATTAAGATTGAGGTTAAAGATTGGTACGTATTTGAAATCTGACGCTCGATTGGACAGTCCACCTTACTCTAAAGTTTAAGCGTCTGGTGATGAAAGCTCTGTTAAATTATCTACATGTTCAAGTATATAATTGACTCGCTAAATCTATCAGGAGGCGCGGAAGAACATTGATATACCGACATACGGCCAATTTCATTGGTGAACATCGAAATTAAGTTGTCACGGTTTTTTTACAATAATCATGATTGTGCCTGAACTACGTTCACGTAAACAAACGATACTATAGCACCTTCAATTGAAATTAATACTTTCTGAATTTGGATTTGGGAAATAATACTTTTTGTAACGAATTTTGTACTAGTTGATTGTTCAGCGCGTTGGAAGCGGAGCGGCGCGTGCGCGCCTTTACGAAATAAATGCTCCTATTATAATTTAAGTAATATCTTCGAAGAAACTACTATCCCACAACATTCAGTAAAGCGTCCCAGTCTTTTTAAAAGTTTGTTTTCATCAAATTGAGATCTTGTTTAGACTCGTTTGGGCCTCGCCGCGGCGAAACACTAGTCTTAAAGTTTGTGAGGTAGGCTTAGTCATGATCTAATGAAGCGCCTTGTTAGAAAATACCGATTAATAAAATGAGATCTTTCATTACAATTACAAATAATAATATAAGACGATAAAACTAGAATTACATACATTATACAACAAATTATTAACTTTTGTACAACACCATCCGCCGTCGATGAGGTGTTCGTTCTATGGTGGTCGGTTAATATAACATACGATTAATAAGCACGTAACAGCGACGGTACAATGAAACTAACACTGCTCTCGGAGCATTCCACTCGAGTCTGTGGGCTAACTGCAGACAGTAACTGGCAAGTGCGTCGGGCGCGTTCCGCTTAGGACTCCCATTATGCGGTCGTTCACAACTACCCCATCGCGACAACCTAGAGTTATGTCGCCCGACACCACGGCTGCTCCTAGTCGACTACCATTCATATTATGCGAAAGAAAGGGCCTTGGAATTTTTACTACGGAGCCTGGCTCACTTGTTTTTTTTAACAATAACAGCCACGACTGAAACCTTTAAAAATCGATAGATCACATCGATACATACTTTTGCATAACTTCGTAAAGTTCCAGCTTTTCAATTTAAAGCCGCTATAGATGTAAAACGAAAATTCAAGCGTCCTTCATAGCCTGTTGATGGCTAAACGTTACGGATTAGTATATTTTGTTATAGAATATTTTATGTGTTATAGAATCGATTCTTCAAGGTTTTATTGTTGGCCGTTACTTAAGGACATAATAAAAATGGCGGACCGAAAAGTGAGCCAAAAGTTCCATACGCCTTTCCATTTGAATCCGGGACGTAGAACGAATCTTTACAAATATAATCATATTCACTTAATGATAATATACAAAAATCAATTTGTTTTTGATATGGCCATGCATTTGTCGTTACGCATAACGATTATATGTATAAAATCACAGACGCAACTTCTTTTGTCTTCAGGTTTCAATTTTCAGCGAATAATTTTTGAGTATACAACAACAGTTTCTTACCAATACTTACTCCTAAAACATACATATTTCCTTTATTCAAGCAATACTTCATACCTACTCTGACCAATAACTACAAAATATCACAGACTGTGTGTTTATTATGTATACATCTTCTCATACAAAAGTTATATGTGTGCATCACACATGGACGTCAAAAATCAAGAGATGACATCTAATAATCGTGATGATTATACAATATATTATATATATTACAATATATATCAACATTAATATTTTACACGACCAAATTATTTGTCAGAAGGATTTGCCACTGTAATTCAGCGAAGTAGTCTTATTTTATCTACATCTATGTGGGAAAGACTTACGAGTAGTACGGCGTAATGCCCTGGCTCCTGGCGATATGTCAGCAGTCACAACCTTAGAGAGTCCACCTGACTGCGGGAACTACTCCTCTTCCGGAAACTCGCGAAGAACGGAATCAGTCAACACTTAAGCACACGTCAGCCCATTACAACTACTACTACCTAACATTCATTGTACCTTTACTTTTGTCTAATATGCATTAACCGCGTGTCTCTGGCGATTTTAAATCTCATTGGTTATCACATTATCTAACCTACTATAAGATCTGATAGAAACTTACTCATTGTTATTTTTGTGCTCGTTCTAAAATGACTCCATGTTTGGAACGTAACGTAATCAATTGGAGCTAAGGTACGTTTTTTCTGCATTTATTCATGTTATCCAAAGTACATAACGATTTGTGTCATTAAACGACTAAGCGCAGTCGAAGCACGCGTCGGTCCGCGGCCGCCGCGCGCTCCGAGGCGCACTAACGCTACATTTGTGACACATCAAATTTAGTCATGGAGTGTAACGTTAACTTTGACTTATGTTACATATACATATTTACAAAACATCGTACACGAACGCGTACAGAAGCACCCGACAGTAAAAAGCACCTAGAGTTCCCGAATAGAATATCATAAGCGTACGATTGTAGACTGCCGATCGCTGCAGAAACTGTGCTCAATTTACAACGAAGAAGCGTTGCGTTCTCACTGGGAAACTTAGCGATACATGTCGTCCCGTATCGTAAGACGTGACCGGCCATGAAGATTCGTTCTTGTGAAAAGCTGGCCGGTTCGCACGCACTATTAAAAAACAAAAGTCCGAAAGGAGTCTTTGCAACGAAGGCGATCACAACACATTCAAGATAGTTCTCCGAACGTTAACACGGGTCGGTTAGTTCAGCGTTTCTTTGGGGGCGGGCGGTCTTCCTCGCAGTCGGAGGCGGACCACCGCCGCTTGCGATCGTCTAGCTTGACGCTGAGGTTTTCCGGGTGCGTCTGTGGGGGCGCGGGGGCGTGGGGCATCATGGCCCCCGTGGGTGCCGTGGGCCCCGCGACCGTGGTGTGGGGCGCGTGCTTGCGGGCCACGAGCGACACGCACACGTCGCCGACTTGGAGCCGTTGCACGTTGAGGCCGTACCGCGCTAGTGTGCGCTCCGGCTTGAGAGAGGCCCACCCTCGTCCGTACACGAAGAACGGGTGCTCCACAGTTGACTCTAGCTCCACCTGGAATTTGAAAAATAGAATGAATGAATTTTTATTTAAGAAATGCTGCAGAAAAATACAGACAGTTTCCATTAAGTATAACCTGGTCTATCGTAATGATAGTGCAATAGACGCAAGGAAAAG
>OY757261.1:5269431-5399621 GCA_963584085.1 Pyrausta aurata
GTGTGCCCTTACAAATAATAGAGCACCTAATAAACAAGCTAGCTAATGTTTTCAAAACATACCAATGAAACGTTGTGAAATACATATCAATAGTCGAGTAATAGTTCATAGATAAAGTAAAATATGCTGATCACGTTGTAAAAACATATATTTTAATTCACATGATAACGCTAACCTAACATTATAGTCAAAACAATTACATAAGCTATGCGATAAGCGTACATTGAAACGTTACAAACACGTTTATTTTGATGTCTTTTGTTTGTGTGGCATTGCGAATAATGTTATCGTTAAATTCCGTCCATAAATAACCATTAGGAACTAGTTCGTGTCGAGCCCTTATTCTCGTGTGCAGTAGCGGTGGCATCTGCGATAGATTGAGCCGCGTTTTACTTGTCAGATAAGAATGTGGGGCGGCAACGTCAACATTATAAATAGATTTTATTCACACACCTATGTACATTAAAGCAAGTAATTCAGTGTGCACGCCTCAGTCATGACGTTTTGTTGTCTGTCGTGCAACTGAACACAGCTTTGTTCTATTTAGGGTTTCGTGGACGAAGAGAATATCCAATTCCATCGGATTTAACGGATCATGGATCACAAGATTCTCTGAAGTAAGAGAGGAAATTGACTTCTTTAATCCTTTCATCATACTTCGATTCACTCAGAATAATATTTGATATTCGTCCGTTTAAAAGTGTTTCTAGTTAGCTCAAGCCAAAAGAAAATTACGATTGTGAAAAAAAACAAAATGTAGGTTGAATCATGTATTTCAACAAAAATGTAAAGAGTTGTTTAAATCGGAAACCACTTTTGAACAACATTTCGCAACTGTCTATGCAAAGCATTAATAATAATAGCAATTAACAACACAAGCCTTTACAATAAATAGGTAGGTACAACGGTCAGTTTCTGCTAATTCTGGTTTTATTTCATTTAATTTATCGCCGGGTCATAGAGGCTATCTAAGTAGTAATTAGAAAACTTGCAGTTCCACATAATATTTATTATGTTGTTTTTGTCTTCTTTCATCTTTCAATAAAGATATATCAATACAATGTGAACGCAATTAGTATTTACAAATCATGCAGTACTTACGCTATCTGTGTAGAAACCTACTACTAAACATGTAACTAATTATTAATTTTATTGCTTTGCATAGGGCTTATTTGGAAGAAAGGAAGAAAGAAAATAAATTTATTCGACTCAAATAATTACAATCTACATCATAAAAGCAGGCTACTTGAGTCAAAAAGGGTGCCTTTTTGACTCGAGTAACCTGCTTTTGTCTCAGCATAAGTCGCTTTTCAGTTATTAGTTTGCTCATACTATTAAATGAAAAAAAAACATTTTATAATATGAACTGCTGCACGTTAAAATGAAATTATCTTAAAGTAATTAGGAGTTCGATAATAGCTGACCTGCGATCTTACCCCGATCATCGAGTAGTAAAAGGGCACATAGTGTAAACAAGCTGCAAGTGGCTCCTTCCATCAGTTTTGATTTAGCTTATTTCATTAATATTTATATGCCAATTTCCTATGTAAAATGCTAATTTTAATGTAGCAATCCGTGGGGAAGGCCTATAATGAGAAGTTGACGTTCTTTGGCTGTTATGGATGATAATGATAATGTTATCTTAAAATGACTACATAAATATTAATAAAGTTAATGACCACTTTTCAATTTAATACCTATTTTTTACAGGACTCGTAGAGCTACGAAAACGTAGCGTGTGTGTGTCACGCCCTTAAGAAAAAAACAATTCCTAGAACTCCCGGCACAAGTGTTCGCTTCTTAACAAAACGTTCAGTGCCCGGTCCAGTCCAGTAAACAAACGCAGGGAGCGAGGATCTCGGCATTCCTACGAAGTGCTGTAGGCGTTAATTTCGAGAACAAAGAATGCGTTGCGCACCTGCACAAACAATATGCTTTTGTCGAGTTAGCGTACGGAGGGTGAGTTACTTGAACGCTCAGTATATGTGTGTATACGAGCGTTTTACTCATACGTGTCAACTTTTTGTCAGTAAACAAAGGACCCCACTACCGGTGATGCGCACGACCCCTTGTCTCGTGACTCTATTCTGACCCCTGCTCTTTACTAGAAAACTGGTAAACAAAGTGTAGGAGGCACCGTCTAGTCCGCTGCTTGTTCTAAGATGAAAGAGACGAAATCAAATTTTCATAGGAATTCTATATTCCCTTTAAAATATAAGCTCGATTAAGTATTTTGACTTGCTCGCTTTCAAGAGAAGCGGCTTTTAGAGTGAAATCCACAATTGCGAAAAATATAAATTTCTACTTTGATCTTTGGAAAATTTGTTTCAAGTGAATTTTACGAAATCCGTCGCAGTATTTACCAATATTACCTCTCTAGGCTTTCAAGTCTCGTCACGATCTTGCTCTGGCCTTGTATATTAAAAACGCTTCACAAAATCTCTAAAAGAATTTTGTGCCTTTTTAATAACAGTTTCAACAATCCGGATAATACGAATGTCGCACTGCCTTCGGTTCTTTACGTCGCTATTGAATTTCAAATGGATCTTACTATCTTTGACTGCCTACTAAACAAAATAAATATGCATAGTGCATACCTACTGCCGTGTTCCACTTAAACTTTGAATCGCAATGACTCATTTGCTCGGTACTAGTTTGATAAGTAACTTAATTGCACCTTATAATTACGGCAGGCGGACTAAATAAGCGTAGATTTATTGGCCAGATACCAGCGCGTTTTGGGCTGTTTAATCAATTTAAATAACCGACTTGATGTGCCTAAACCAGTTGAATGAGTGGCGATAATTGAATAAATGTTACACACTTAATGAACACATAATATGCTCTTGCTGCTTCCAAAACGTTACGCAAATTATTTTTGTGAATTTCTTCTGTAGCTGTTACGAATCCATAAAGAAATACGAGTATGTTACATTGTTTTGCAAATGTGACTCACAAAAACAACGAAAGATGGCGTATGGTGACGTGACTAAGCTTTTAAAAATTCAAGCCAATTAGCTAGCTCAGTCGCATGCCCGCCGACCGACAACTCCACGACTATTTTTGGTTTTATTTTTCACGGAAACCTGAATGCCAAAGTCGGCTGCGCGGCCAAGTAAGTACGTGACAAAAGCAAATTGATGTTCCGATATTACATAATTTATCTCGGTCTACGTTTTTATCCCACTTTATCCATCAGGCGCGGCGCATAATCGAGATAAATAACTCCAAGTACTAAATGAAGCGTGTCTCTTCTCAGAATTTTCCTTTTGTTTTCAGCAAAACCATGCTTTATGTAGAACAAAAGATGAGAATGTTTATGTAATCTGTAACATTTGTTTTAGCGCGTAATGAAATGCCATTTACGCTATACATATTGGGTGTAAAGTGTAACGGTTCGGATAGTAATTTTAAATTTAGAACGTTCTAATTTTGAAAGTTTGGCGGCGCGAGTGCAGCGTCTGAGTCGGTGCGGGCGGGCGCGGCGTAGGCGCAGGCAAGGCCGTGGGTTCGCCGGCCGAGCGGCAAAAACCTGCCAATGAATGGCGGACCAAATTCGCGAACGAATCTGCGCGGAAGCGCTTACATCACGCGCCGCGGGCACAGCATGGCGGTACCATTGAACCGTATCTATGCCGTCGCTAATCATTTGTTTGCTATAACATTCGCCGGCGAGTTGTAGGTATGCACGCTCTCAGTGTTGGAAACGAGCCTAATGTGCTTTTTGCGAATTGGCATCAACACGCTTTAATAAGACGTGGAAAGGTATTTCGCACAGGAATTTTACTACTGGCAGCGGTGGTGAAATATTAATTGTTGTTGCCAACTATGCGATAGCTTCCTGCGATAAGTCTGGCTGAGTTCACAGAGGAAGCAAATTTAAGTAAGTAGGTAGGTAATTTAAATGAAGTAGATTGTAAAATTAATATATTTTTTTAAATAGTACACGTGTATCACAGTTTAGTCACTAATAAAATAGTATGCCTTTATTTTGCAGTTCCATAAAACTGTTGTTAACTCAACATCGTTAGTAACAACACCTCATCAACACGAACCAAACAAGCGCAGCACTTTGATTCTGAAACGGTTCGCCCACAATCGTTTGTTCCATGAACGGTTCATCCACAGAATTTTATACCCATTATCGTTTAGCCCAAAGAACGTTTCGCCCATTCACTATTGGCCCAATGTATTTTTCACCCACTATCGTTAAGCCCATGAACGTTTCGCCCACAAACTGTTGATCCATGCAATTTTTAGTCCAAAGAATGTTTTAAACCATACCCAAACATCAATAAATGGGCTTCCTTAGTTAAAAAGTTAGATGGGGGGGGGGGGGGGGGGGGGGGACGCCCATTTTACCACTTTGGAAGCGTCCATCTCTCAAACGTTAGACTTTTAGAAAAAATGGTTTCAGAAACCTCAACGTCATTTTGAAAGGCCTATCTATAGACTCACGTATACGTTGGAGTAAAAATTTTTTTTTTGGTTTTAGTTTCATGTATGGAAGCCCCCCTTTCATATCATTTTTAAAAAAAAATTGAACCTGAATCGGAATGCGGTAAACAGGATACACCTACATACCAAGTTTCAGCGGTGTGATGCTAATAGTTTCAGAATAAAGTGGCTGTGACATACGGACGGACAGACAGACAGACAGACAGACTTGACGAAACTATAAGGGTTCCGTTTTTGCCATTTGGCTACGGAACCCTAAAAATGACTGATAATTTAAGTTATTACTACATAAACGAATATAATTAAGTATTGTATTTATACTCTGTTATATAGAAAAAAGTGATGGTATGTGAATATAGAAAGATTTTCATTAATTTATGTTAATAGGCAAGTTACGGGAACTACTTTTATTTATTAATAAAAAGACAAACATAAATTATTAAAATTTATTATTACCTACGTAATATTTAATAGAAATAAATATATTCATTAATTGGAGCAACTCATTAAATATTCCAAAAAGAAAAACAATAAATTACATTATTTTGTAAACAGGTAACAAAAAAAATTGTTATATTTGTTTCATTTATGTTTGTCTTTTTATTAATAAATAAAAGTAGTTCCCGTAACTTGCCTATTAACATAAATTAATGAAAATCTTTCTTTATTCACATACCATCTCTTTTTTCTATATAACAGAGTATAAATACAATACTTAATTATATTCGTTTATGTAGTAATAACTTAAATTATCAGTCATTTTTCTTAAAAGTTAAAAGCCCATTTATTGACTAAAAATTGCATGGATCAACAGTTTGTGGGCGAAACGTTCATGGGCTTAACGATAGTGGGTGAAAAATACAATGGGCCAATAGTGAATGGGCGAAACGTTCTTTGGGCTAAACGATAATGGGTATAAAATTCTGTGGATGAACCGTTCATGGAACAAACGATTGTGGGCGAACCGTTTCAGAATCCAGCACGGATTTCTGTGACAATGCGTACACGTGTATCACAGTTTAGTCACTAATAAAATAGTAAGCCTTTATTTTGCAGTTCCATAAAACTGATGTTAACTCAACATCGTTAGTAACAACAACACCTCATCAACACGAACCAAACAAGCGCAGCACTTTTGCAGTCAACACAAGCATTACATTAGGATAAAGTTGTGTTGGGGCGGGGGCGGTCGATAGGGCGCCGCCCGTAACCCACTTCCGCCGCCCGTGACCTTGCCCCGCCATTCACGCCGTCTTACCGCCACCTACCGACGACCGACGACCGACACGCCCCACAACCCAGCCACCCCACCACCCTGCTAACTTACAAATGGGCTCGATTCTGGACACAACACTATGACTAATACTAAAGTTATAAAGTATGTAATTGGTTTGATTCGGATCTACCACGGACTAATGACGAAGTACATGTCTGTTTGGCTAAATAAATGAAAAGTTTAAAAAAATAAGAACCAATTCTGGACACGTCACGCCCCATTTTCTTTCGCCTATAATGATTTCTCAAAGTCAAAGAAAACACCTATTAGTTGTTAAGAAAATTAAGGAATCCATTGACTAGACTTGGGCGATAAATAACGTCACGATTATAAAATAACAGTGATCTGCCTTCCTAAAATATCACCGTGACTTTTCAAGAAGTAACAACGTTCCAAAGTAACAACGTTATTTTTGTCGTTCCATCGTTCCAATATCTATTACTGTTTCAGTCACGCACGTCACAACAGGAGCGAGGAACGTAGGTAGGAACGATCTGTCCCGAGCGCGGCCGAAGAATAACGAGTTTACGATTAGTTCCGAGTGTGGCCGATCGTCGTCGTTCCAAACGTCGTGACTCTTGATTACCCTAATGTTATTATTTATAAATAATAGACACGGCCAGTTAAATAAAATATAAATTATATCATTTTTAACTTGTTTGTTACTCCGAAATGATGATTTGATTTATTTATTTTAATATAAATTTTGCAGTCTATTATTTACGAGTTCTTTATTTTAAATCAGGTATTTTGTACTTGGGATCCAGATGTTCTACAAATGCTCCAAATGTCTCTGTATTTTATCATTAATTAAAGCTTCTAATAAAAAAAAAATACATATCTTAATAATAAGTTAAAAAATACATCAGCCATTGAACTACTATTACTACGTATGGAAATGACATCCCGAAGGAACCTCGTGCGCGATGAGTTGATGGTCACAGACCGTCAACGCATGCGCGGTATCACAGTCACTCACTCCCGCTCGTAGCGTTAACCAATGTGACATTTGGTCAATTAATTTGTCAAAATGCCGTCTTGCGTTTTTAAAACATGCAAAAATAAAACCAACAGGAATCAAAACGATACCGGCGTTACTTACCATCAGTAGGAAATAAAAATGTTAACTTAAACCAACAAAAATATTTTTTCAAAATGTTTTAAATGTTGTGTATGAAATTGCCGCCATTTTATTCGAAAATCAAAGATTATAAAAAGTGACACGCACAGAATGGAAAAGTAGGTAGGTAATAAATAGAGGTTAGACAATGCGACGTTGTGATATTTCTTTTAAGGTGTTTTGCATTGGTAGTTGTATTTTTCTAGAATTATCTCGTATGAAAAATTAAAATGATAAAAATCGTAATAAAAAAATAGTAAATATCATTCGAGTTTTTGACCTACAGATTTTTATTTACTAAAATTTTATTTATTTAGCTCTTTTAAATAACTATTGATCAAAGTAAGTAACGATTAATTTAAAACGTTTTGATAAAATAATATTCATTCAATACAATTAAGTTAAGTAGGCACAAAGTCTGTGTCACTTCTGCGGTTTCATATTCAAAATTTATGGAATACGTCAGTCTGTTGACAGTTCACGTCCAAAAAATGCGCACATTTTTTGCTTGGCATAGCGTCTCTATACGTAGTAGTAACAGCTCACTGACATCAGCTGATGAGAAAAAAATATTTTCGGTTGACGTGATTTCTTTTTCATGAATTTAGTTACAGTCAGCTTACCATTGTTTTGACAATATTTCTGTAGTCTTGCGAATATTATCTCCTGGCATCATTATTAATCATCGCATTTAATTAACCATAAGTCAACTATCAACTGAAGTTACGTAGACCGTTACGTGAGTAAAGCGTGACAAAATCGCCATAGTGACTAAAATAACCTAGGTGACAAAGTCACGGTGACTTTTCGACGTTATTTTTATGGAACAGTAACGACGGTCACAGTTATCAAAAAATAACGTTTTGCCCCAAGTTTACCATTGACTAATAACAGGAACATGAAACAGTCAACAGTATAGTCATCAATATTTATTTTTTGAAGCAATTGACAGTTGTTTAGTATAACGTGTATAAATTGCTGTAGTCTGCGTCTTTCAACTTTTTAGGAGAGAAAATTTTGCATTGCCCTCTCAATAAAGAGGAAGAGGCTTTTACTTTAATTTTAGTTTTAGTCAGTGGCGTCCCAGAATCGAGCCCAAAGTCGAATTATTTTGACTCCACGCCTGATTTGCTGCATGGGAACTGTTTATCGAGGATCTGTGTATCCAAAGTTCGTCTATCAAAATGTTTATGGGCGATGCCTATCGAACCGTGGTGGGAACAGTTGGATTAAATTGCTAGACAGTAAACAGCCGGTAGTTATTGTAAGGGTCGTTGTTGTTTATACTAAAGAGCAATAGTACTATAACTCGTCAAGTATGTGTAAACGAGACACAATAAAAATTCCATTGTTATGCGACTCTCGGCATTCGTTTGATACCTGACTGATTAAGTAAACTTTAATACGTAACCATTATTTAATTAAATCGTTATAAAAACTTTTTGATTTCATTGTAAGACTGAAAATGAAGAGTTGCTCTCGAAATTTTATTATTATTATTAACTTAGGTATTATTGAAATATGAAATGTAGGAGGCATGTTTTGCTTGTCCATATTTACTATCATGATATGTTTTGTCACTTTCACTATTGAACAACTTCACTATGTTTTTTACCGACTTTACTATAATCGTTTACATTTAAGTTAAGCATAGTATCAAGGTAACTTTGATCACGGCCACAGACAGTAAACACGTCACTACAAATGAAGAGAAAGCCATTTTCGGATGACAAATGCAATGCAATAAATCTATAAAAGCCGATAATAATATAATCGAGTCACAAATCACTGAAAATGTATCTTGGAAACCCGAAAGGACTAATAAATATAATAAACTGCTAAAATAATTATTTTTTAATAGTTTTATTTGTCTAATGAATCATTGTCTGTTTAAGGAAAACAATGAAACTGCTAAGTTTATTTTTCTCTTGAGTTTGAATGATGTAATCACTATGTTTGTGCATAAAAACTCGTAACATGATGGCAATTTGGCACCAAATATTTCAGTCAATGCTTCCTTTTACTGCAATCTATGGTAGTAAGTAATATGCTGTATAAATGATGATATGACAGCCTCGAATCAGAAAGAAATTATTAAATCAGAAATTAAGAGCAAATGAATCATTTTATACACATAACACTTCGGGTAAGTCTGGTTTTGTGAGTATGATCAATTAACATAATTATTAGCGGATTATTGGACAAGTTTCAATGAGCTACTTTCTCTTAATTAATAAATATCAACTTTTAACAGTGTAATAAAAATATCGTTAACATTACAACTATTTAATGTTGCTTCTGAATTATTGTCAAATTGACATATAACCCTTTCTACAGATTCACGTTCTTCCAATACTACCTCTACAAATGGTGCTAGATTCAAAATTACAACAAATTTCCTAGAATTCGTATTACTGCCTGCCTGACCCCATAATACTTTAATCGGGTAGGGCAGGAGACAAACCACTGAGCCACCGATGCGTTTCTTATTATGAATTCAATACAGATGTCTGATGCACATTAAGCAAAACAATGCGGCAGCTTATTCAGTTGACATAGAGGCTAGTTTTCCACAAAAATGTGTAGTTTGACGTGCTGATAGTTCCAAGTGCGGATATGGCGACCGGTCGCTACGTTCCGGTGCGTCTACGCACCTGTTCCGAACAGCTGGTCTGAACGTTGCCACTCAACTACAAAACAATTAGTAGCTTGAACCGTCAATCAATAACTACAGGATGGACGACATCCATAACTGCATTTTAAAAACCTTTTAAATTTGCTTAGTTTAATCTTTAAGGGACAAAGCGTTTTTAAACTGAATCACATCTTGAAGTTATATTTTCCTTTTCTTTCTACGGGCTACGTTGTGTAACTTCCCCAGATACACATTCAGATCTTCGAGTCTTAGAACAGGTGCTATATCCATAGAACAAAGACATAGATAAGACAAAGATTCTCTAATTTAGTTTTCCAAATGTGTACTTACAATACGTAGGCATATTCTTGAGTATACTACAGCCAATATAGGAGCAGTTAAACTAACATCCTTATGTATACTCCAGCAATATTGAGCGACGGTTAGATAAGAATAGACGAGGGTCGGCTACATTGGCCTGTGTTCAGGATTGGACTAACGTTAGCGAATATGTCGGGTAAATACTCATGTATGTACCTATTCGAACACGATTTTCCAAGCAAATATAAAAGGGATCAAATTAATCCACGACTGCAAAATAACATAAATCTTTAATCTGTGCTGTGAAACGCAGTTTTTCAATAAGAATCTAAACTTAAAAAAACTGGTAACACTTCTATAAAATGTTGAATTGAATAAGCATGAAACCAAAACGAATATGTATTTCATATCCATGTTAAAAAAATAAAAAGTTGCAGGCATGTGTAATATCGTCAAAGCGAATCACGTTCATTACCACATAACTGTTTTTATTTTATTAGCTAAACCTTATCTAGTTATTATTACGTTAGAATTAATTACGTTAATCCGGCCGTGTGTCTAAGAAGCCGCTTACTAAAACACACGTAAAATAAATACGCATATTATTTTGTATCGGTATTGTATAATTCTGCCCGCTGAAGCTCTTTTATAAGTCGAACAAGCAACAGCCTAGACCTGCCGATACAAAGCGACATAATATTTTTTTGCTAGCCTTATCAATTCACACGACCGAATTCAGATTTCTTTGGAGGTAATTCGCGCAGATTAAGCTTTAAAACTGGAATATACTGGACACAACTAGTTTTATCTCCTAGTACGTAGGTAGGTACTTGGTTTTGCTGAGGTACGGTTTATACAGAGAAACAAATTGTCTACATTTTTCCTCTTTTGAAAACGATACCAATGAAATCACTGAGAACACCTCATTAATACTACTAACCGCTTGCTAGACAATCTTTAGTCAGGGGGCGTATTGCGATGCAGTTTTGACAGATAAAACGCTCTGATTTACTGTCAAATTAGCAATTATTATTGCAATTTCGCATTATATTGATAATATTACTATATTATAACAATATAAAGACTTCATATTTAATTCATATTTAATTTGTACTCCTATTTCATATTTAAGATGTTTCTGTATTTTTATTGTTTATGGTGTGCAATAAAGTATATTTATTATTATTATTATTTATTTTAAGACTTTGTCTTTCTCCATCGCGAGATGGGTGTTAAACTCCCCAAACGCGGGCCTCAACCAAGCGTCAGAGGGTGTAGTGCTGTAGAACCGGAGTTCAAGAACTTGTGGGTGATTCGGCAAGTATTGAGAATGGTGGCTTTTTGGAGTAAGGTGATCATTTTTTGAGGGATATCTAATGCTTCAAGACTTTGTTTCAGCAGTTTTGGAACGACTCCTGTGGATGATATCACTATGGGGATTACGTGTACAGTGTGCGCCTTCCATTGGGTTTTTAATTGTATTGCTAAATCGTGGTATTTTGATATTTTTTCAGAAATGGTTGCTTGTATATTATGTGTATTGGGTATTGCAAATTATTATTATTATTAAAGATTAATATTCATACCATTGTAGTATTATTATAATATTATTATATTGATAATATTCGTTTACACTGAGTCTGAATTGAACTGCCTCGGAATTGAACGGATTAAGTTGGATCGCAATACGCCCCCAGTAATCATTAGACACGGAATACTAGATACTTAAATCCGATGACTCTTTTAGCACAAATAATACAGCCTAGTTTGAACGAGACTACAATTTTTTCATAAAATACAATGTAGGCGATGTTGACAGGGCATTTTTTAAAATTAAACACAATCTAACCATTCCACGTGTATAACGTAGTAAATTAAATCACAGTACCTCGCTTAAGTCATCATATTCATCATAATAGTCTGCGTAAACAACTCGCACATGGCCAGTTATTTTTCTTTTCGAATAAATAGGGCCAGAAACTATAATAATATGTAGCTTTCAGAATCCATTATTAGGACTTAACGAATAAAAATCAAGGTTTTATGATGATAAACTTATTAAAAAACAGTCTTTATAATTCGTATCCTCTCAGATTGCCTTCGCCATTCAGCATTCAGCGACAGCAGTGCCAACCTCCGCTCAATGGAGTGGGCAAGTCACGCGAGGCTTACGTAAAGGTTTTGCCAGCTTACTTGTTTGCGGTAAAAAGGCGCCTGACGTGTTAATTACATTGCAGTAACGATTACAATATTAATGCTGATCGGTATCGCAAAATCGCCTCCGTTCAACGCAAGCTGGTTTTGCCTTAGAACCTAAATTATTGAGACTTTAAAAATGGAACCACGGGACTTCGCAGTAAGAAATAAAAGTGTAATATACTCGGTAGTTATTAAATGTTAGTAATGTAGTTATTACCTTAGCATTAAAAGCCCCAGTGCACAGAAAACATGGTTTTCGGCATTTCGTTTGAGATTGGAGCCACATTTGCTTAACTTTTTGATAGAGTGACTTTTTTTTGTTAACGGCTAAGCAGATATTTGACCTCGATCATTACTGATATGATGCTAAATAGTATATTAGCATGTATATTTTATTGAAGTTGGGCTCTATGCTATGGTAATTTTGACCGTAACCTTAGCTATGTAGGTTTTTTTTGTTCAAAGTGTATCCGTAAAGTTTATGTTACAACAGTCGAGGTTGATGTCTAAGTTTATCATCGTTGTTCTAAAATGTAATGTTCTAATTGATTCGATATTAAGTTCAAGAGGCAGCGTGTCGGTCAAGCCGTCCAATTTGGACTCTACAACAGTTTTATTGAGTGTATCACGCAACAGCCGAGGCAAACAACCCCACCTACGCGCGACAACCGCTACATAATGTAGTTTTTATACGTATATAGGGTGTCAACTCAATGACAACACATGAGATTGTGTTAAGAACAAGACATAATGTTGCTGCCGTAAAATAAACACGTGGGTTAAACAATGTGGCACAAAATAAGGTCCGTATTGAAAATAAAAATCATGGAGTTCCTCTAACACAAAATGACACCCTATATTTTTCATGTTCATATAAAGGACACAATAAAAAGGAACTCTTCCATTTGCGACAGCCGAAACTCATTCGTGTATATAAGTTACATTCAATGTTCCGAGCTCAACTTGATATTTACATCGGACAACCAAATTTGTTCGGACTATTTCGTCAAGAAATATAACAAAAGATATTCCTTCGCAACTTATCAGTCATATACGATATCTAAAAGTAATTGCGTCAAAGTACCTAAGTAAAAAGAGGAAAACTGTTTCTAACAGCGCAGGTTACGAAATCGATTTAAATTATTATTATCGGGAGCTTACTTTTGTTTTCATTGTCACCCATACGGTTCTAGCTTATAAATATGTTGATGATTTTAACGTTACTAAAAAGTGCATGTTTATTAGCAATGTCGCATGCATGCAGTCGACCCGGACGTTTTGCAAAACGTCCAGTTGCGTAGTCAGTTAGTGTTTAAGGTGTGATGGCCTCAAGTCGAGTGCGTTGTGGCCATGCGCCCACGCAGGCAGACGTGTGAATCTGCTAATAGGCGCCACCGGTACCATAACCACTCCGCCGAAGGACTTGACGCAATTTGCGGTCGTCCAACAGGAAAATACCGGATCTTGCCATCGGAAATTTTTAATATCAAATTGTAAAATTTAAACATTTCTTAAGCTTATCTGCCAAATCTGTATTTTTGTTCTCAAACCAAAGCAATCATTTTACTTAAATTAAAGTTGATTATAAATTCACGAAACAGACCGGCTATTCTAATCGCAAAGGTAATCAGTCCGAGCGCATAGTAACACACTAGCAAAATTAATGCTTATTACCCAGATTACACAATGCAATTATGCATTTGCATTTCCATACACAAAAAGATTTGTGTACCTATATACGAAAGTCGTGGCGGAATTACACGGTCGATTTGTAATTCAAACTATTAACTATTGACCGGCGATAAGAATCAAGTTAAAATGCTGCATTAACATTAATTAGCGGGTTCATCGACCGTGGGCCGGCTGTTAGCTAATTCTCCAATCTGGTTAATTGCAACGACATTATTATGTGCAGCATTTAAATCGCGCAATGATTTAGACGTTACAGCGTCGTGGTTAATGGTAAGGCGTTTAATTGAGCTGATATACTGGTTATTTAATCCGACAGAAACGTAAATAAGCTACACAATGGTCACGACACGTGTTTAACTGTATGAGTGCCTCCTACTCGGTTAGTGCTGCCTACGCTGGCAGTGACTTGAAAACAAGCTGCCGGGATGCAGTTGACGGCGCGTGACTGTGACTCGGCGATCAGAAACAATTACATAATGATAAAACTTATGTTAGCCAACCAACGTTTTGACGGAGGAGTAAGATGTTTGCGATTTGACACAACAACGTGCGAAAGATACCAGCACCATGAGTCGTAATTTTAACACTCTTTTAAGACTGAAAAATATTGTTCAAGTCTCTATTTTTCAATGTCAACCTATTTTTATCCAGATAGTCCTAAGCCTGGAATTTACAGATAATTTTGTTACAAAGCTTTGGAATAGTATTTTCGTAGCCTTTTTTCTCGTGGTCTCATTTCCCAGTGAACGAGTTGATATTTGTCTAAATACTTCTTTATCTTTTTACCATTTCAAAAGAATCATTTCCTAAAGGTAGGGTTCCGTGAAAACAAAATATTAATAGTGTTCATTTTTAATTGGCTAGACTGGAATTCCGTTTTCGGAAGGCTTCTATTCGCCCTGTCAGCCACTGTCCGCCCACAGAAGCTCTTTATATGGACTCTATTTTAGTTAGTGCTAATCCATTAGACATAGCCCTAGAGCTATGCTTCTAGCTCATAATAAAAGAGACGACTATATGATTGGAATATCAACAAAGAAATTTTTATGAGCTGGAAATATTAAAATATGATTGAAGAAGGTATATTTATATATGCAGAAGCCGTAAAAACTGCCGTCTGCTGTAGTGTAACTAAACAAGGAAATAAAGCTTAATCAGTACATTAAGGTAAAGCGTGACTATACTCAATCTCACTCACTCTATTTAATCTCCATACAACACAAGAAGTAACACAAGAATATAATTTATTTCCAAAAAGTCTCGAGAGGTCTCGTTATTACGAATGGAAACTTATTTTTTAAGGAAAATTTGTTTCTTAATCTAGATTTTAGAGAAAATCATTTGCGTGGTTTCGTTCTCTTAAGGAGTAGGTCTCTAGGTCGCTTTAACAGAAAATAGCTCACAGTCGGGTTGTGTTGACCCAATGTAAAACTCCCTCATGCCATTTATATCCGAACTTTTTTAATATCTGGGCCACAGTCACCGCTGCACTTTATGTATATTTTCGGAAGTCCAGAAATTCCCTTATAACCGGAACAGTAAATCGATAGACTTTGTTACAGAATGATTTTAGTTCTGTTGAGCTTTTACCTTTTTTTACAAATTGTGGTAAATATGTAGGTACAAGCAATAAGTATGTTGATCTTTCTTTAACTGATGATTGCAAAGGTAAAGCGGTAGGAAACGTGAAAACACTTTTAAAAGAAAAGGGTTAACATAGTTCGTGCTTAAAAAATATTAACGATTCGCTCAGTAATTTCATTAAAACAGAACAAAGTAGATTATTTCAAGTAAGACAAGGCTATTGCCTCGGGCGAGGTAGAATTCGCAAAAACAGGCCATGTTGAAACGCTTGTATCTGAATTAAACCTTTATCAGCTCGAATTGTTAATTCAGGGTTCGAATATAGGACAGTAAGGTAAAGCGACTTGGAATAACTGTTGGATGAGTTGACCGCTAATAAATCAATGCAAGTATTCAACTCTAACTAACTGGGTAGATCTAATAATAATTTCTAAAGCTTAATTGAACAGTAAGGTTTAGAATAAATAAACTGAAAACTAAGTACTGTAATAACGTGTGTAAATAATTAACTTTTTCAATGTTTATTTTTGGATAATATTGGCTCTAAATTTACTTATTATCTCCACAGGGAAATGGGTTTATTTCGCTACATAACATTATTTTGTCGAAAAGTTAGAAGGTTATGAAGAAAAGTTGGACGGGTCGTCCATCCCTTCTCTTTATAATTTCGTCGCTTATAAAAGTATATTTTAATAGACTGTTGCCAGTCGGCTTATTACTCTGGTTAGGAAGTCGGGTTTCTAAATTTAATTTGCGTGGATGCTCAATAACGGTAAAGCGTAACGACTGGACCGTGAAAACGCTGATCACTTCACAGCTTGCTGAGTCAAGGCGCTGGACCCTGGCTGAACGGAAAATAACACTATTTATAAATAATTTATTAAGTTATGTTTGACTCTCTTCTCTCTTATAACGAAAGCTTATACTTTGTATTAACTTTTAAATAATAAAAAACCTATCGCAAAAAAACGTATTTTTTTATATAATATTGTCATAAGGCTCTTGTCTAAATTAAAAAAAAACCGTCAAAATATAAATAAATATATAAATATTGACATTAAGCTTAATTTCTTCGAGACAGCTGCTTCGATTTATACCAAACATAGCCTAAAACCATCGCTTAAATACTAGCTTTCAAATAAAAAACCGGGTTCAAATAGGTTCTCCCGTTTAGGAGCTACGGTGCCTTAGACAGACACATAAACACCCAGACAGGCAGACAGACTCACACACATAATAGTCAACAAAGTTATAACACCCCTCTTTTAAAATAGCGTCGATGGTTTAAAATGAGGTGGCACTCTCCACCAAGCGGGCTTAGTGCTCAGTGTATGTAGGTAAGTAATAGTTTGTTTATAGGTATTAGAAGCAAAACAATTATACCCATTAATTACCCATGCCCCGTTTAAACAAAATATAGTATATTCATGAAATAATTAGCATGTACGTAAATACTATACTAATTGGTAGTTTTTAGGACAAAAGTTGATTGATTGATGACACGAGTGTTAAAACCACATATATTTATTGATTTATGTTGCTACCTCATTAGTCTAAAAATATTGTTTAGACTAGACATCGTAAATATCTGATATCACATACATATCATGTTACTACTTATTGGATAAATAATGGTTAGGTGGATTCGACGGCCTACGAAACTTAAACAAGCACAATAGTGGAAAATAAACCATTGAAAACACCTAATTAGGTATAATAATTTACAAAAGTCAGTTGCACAATAGCCATCGCTTCATGAATCGAGTTAATTAAGCAGTGAATATTGAGATTACGCTACGTGCTATTATTGGGTGTTTCTTCAATACAAATACCTGCATAATTGTTACGTAAACCCGAGGCAAGTTATGAAAGAACTTCATTCACTTTTTGCAAGCAAGCAGTAAAAGCTAGTGGCAAACAGGAAAAAAATCTTCGACGTTGATTCAAGTGTTATGTAGTATATTGGATGTGTAATCAATCAATGGATGGTTCGTCCGAGCAACGATGTAGGGCTGCTGCTATGTGTTAAAATATTTTTTTAAGAAAATAGACAAATAGGATAATGTGCCTCAGTTAAATTTATTTATCGCTGTAAGTAGGTAATAGCTCTTGATTACAAATATCCTGTAATTTTACCTACTTAAAGTAAAATGTTCTTATCCCTGTTAGTCTTAGCAGAAAGAAACACACATTTGGTGATCTAGGAGACCTACGTAGAAAAAAATACTACAATCTGACATGTCTCAGAAAGAAAAATCATTCATAAGTAAAAGCGCTCGGAAAATTATATATCTATCTCTGTATCACTCAAGTAAACCATCAGCCCTATCAGATAATGTATACCTACTGGATGACAGCGTTATATTTCTCTCCCAACACTTAGCTATGTGCTCAAGTTTAGTTATACAATTGAAAAACTTTCTCACGGCTCCTTTCTTTATCGTACCACGATTTATTCTCACTTAGAATATTTTTTTATCACTACCGGGGAGATGTGATCATCTTTTCAATCTAACTAATGAAAAAATTACAGGCTTTCTTAAATCTATCTTCTACAGCTAGCGGCTACTGCTTACACCTACAGTCTACATTAAACAGCGTATGTATGACATGTACTTTATCGTATAGTAGTTCCTACTTTAGCTTTCTTTAAAATTACAAAAATACAGTAAAATTAGCCTATAAACGTCCCAATGCTGGGCAAAGGCATTTTTGAATTTTTTGTCCTACCAATACCAAGTATACCTCTAAGACCAAAAATTCAGTAGACATGATATATTATAATAAAAGATGAGAAAATCATCGCAAATAAAGTAGTTTTAATAGCCAAGTTATACATTATAACACATATATACAGTGTAATAAAAACGGGCATTATACCCCGCCTCTACTATTACAATCCGTCTATTTCTGTCGTAAACATCGTGTCCGCCATCAAAGCTCCCATTGACGCACTATTAAACTGTTATTCTATAAACAACATACACAATTGGTTCAACAGAACGCTTGCCAACGTTTTTAAGACTAATATCACTTAGTGCCTATCCGAGAATACTGTTCAATCGATCAATCAGCCCCGTCAATAGGCGAACGAGGTGCCAAGTGCTTCCTACGCTCGCATAGGACAAACACATCGATTCATTCTACTCATTCCGAACATTAAAATGCTTGCAATTGTAACGATAGCATATCAAACGATACCGATGTATCTCCGTTGCTAACGACGATACACAAATACAATGGATTCTCGTAATCTCTGACAATGCTTCTAGATCCACTCAAGCTTATCGGGATCGGCTATCGTAGTTTTCTTTCTGGTATTTCTTTGCTAATACAGACTAAGTTAACAAGAGATTTGTGGTGATAGAGTTACATTCATGTCAATTTCCAGCTTTAGCATCTTGAGATTAAAAAGGTTTTCCTACTTTTTGCAAGGTGTGGAGTGTTAGTATTAAGTTTCGTTTTTCTTCGTTTAGCGCTCAAACCTCTCTTGATTATACATCTGGCTAGCGTCCTACTTACTATTTGCAAACATATCAATAGTGACCTCGTGAGAACAGTTATTAGTCGCCATTTGTTTTGTACACGCGTAGGTCAGAACCGCCTCGGCAGAATACTAAGCGTGGATCATAGCGGCCGCGTGACTAACCTGCAGGAATTACCGACGATTGTATGCTAAATAGTCGCGAGTATGTAGCCTCTAACTAAACTATGTACCTACACCTAAGTATCCGTCTGGTGAACGCATATGTATAAACAAGTGTAAGCAACAAAAAAATAGAGTGTGAGTAAGCAACGATGACATTCAATGTACGAGTAATTACTGGGACAAAACAACACTTTCTATATTTTCATTACAATAATGGACTCACAATAGAAGTTTTTCTTTAGGTGTCCGGCAGTTTTACTTTAGGCAGTCACCGGAAATGTATTTCTATTAGGATCGTAGTTAGACCCAGAGTCTTATCTAAACCGATAGTGCTCAACTTTCCACCATCACGCCAGCAAGCCGTAGTCTCTACAACAACACTGAAGTCGGGTTTATTTTCCTCCAGTAAACGCGAAAGAAATCTTACTGGGAATCTGCACTCAACAAACTTAAGTTCTAACGATGGACACGTGAGTTTGTTGTGAGCTAACAAATAAACAACAGCGAAGGTTGAATGAAAGTTTAGGAATTTCGCCGTTCGGGGAGAAACGTAAGAAATAATAACACCACACCAAAAGTGTTGTTACGCAACCGTCATACAGCTGCCTTTGTTTTGACAACAAGTTTATCCGCGAAAAGTTCAACCCAGCAATGAAAACATTGTTATCGCTGTATGTGTTTACGAAAATAACTGCTAAATTGTTTATTAATAATTCCTTATTATGTCGCACACGAATTCACCTAGGTATTTATTTGATTAATCAGAAATATAACTACACAGAAATCTCTGTATTATCTATTTATTAATTACTTATACTTACTCCTTAAGTAGGCGTGACTATCTACAGTCATTATTATGAGTAAGTGTCTATATTTTGTGAAAATACCTACATTTTAAAATTTCCACTTAAAAACTGAAATTAGTTGGGTTGTTTTTTTTTTTCACTTGATATTTAGATTTAATAAACCTTGTAAACTGAGAAGGCGTATCAGTAGCAACAACCGATGAGACAGTCTCAAATAACTAGGGCACATTAGCGTTATCAATCGACAACCATCACGAAACATGTGTCACTTCAGTCGCGTTTACCGGGCAACATTAATTGGTATTTCAATAATTAGTATCATGTTTAATGTTAATGCTACAGATATCGCAGCCTCTGTTGCTATGTAGGTTAAAAGTTACAGCGTAACATAAACAAACAGTTATAATATCTGACCCGCAGAAGTCACATGATATGAGTTCCTTGTGAAAATAACAAAACATTTATCAGTTTATAAATAGAAGCTGGAATATGTGAATTTTTCATATTGGTGAAACCAACCGAATTCGCCTACTCATTGGTTCTGTAAAATCATTTACTCTGATATGATAGTTTGAAAAAGGGACTAGATAATGAGCAGAGTCATAGGTACAATTATTATATCTTAGTGGCAAGACTTTCATGGAAAAACTTCGGAATTTTGAGGTTAAAAAACTGAAAGAGAAAGACATACTCGCATTTGCAAATAAATATTATACATAAAGGCTATAAATCATTGAACTACTATTATACGTAGTAATAACAGCAAACTGCTATAAATACACCTCGTTTTGATACAGAGCTTTCTACTACCTTTTATAAATCCGGGTAAATTAATCCAATTTGGCTTCCTTCTGGATCTCTTCAGATTTTTAAAGGTGAGAATTTGTTAGGATCAAATGTCCCCATTATAAAAAATTTAAATGGTGAATAATAAATAAACACTTTGGAGTAAGGCATGAACGCGGATATGTCGTCACACAAACAATACTTGCGGGTGAGATTGAGGTTATCTTGTATCCCCAAATTTGGTACAACAAAAACAACATGATAAATTCATACCGAAGTGTATAACTTTAAATAATTTGTTATATAAATGTCGTGGCGTAGTTATCACGTTTCTTTCAACACGAGAGAGATTCAAGACTGGAAAAGTACCCGGAGATTTCAAATTTCAGATCATTGAAAATATGACACATAGCTCTTAAGAGACACGTTTTCCTCCATTATATCAATGTCATTTATACTTATATGTTTCTTGACATTGTCCCATGTTATGAATAAGATATTTACTGAATAATCTTATTTTAAACTTAAAAAGACTATTGGGGTTACAAAGCACCCATACATAGCCTGACATTGCCTGCAATCACTCCTGTCATAAAAAGAATGGGTCAAGCAATGGCAGTAGCTTTCAACATAAATGAAATATTTAGATAGCCGTATCTTTTGTTGAGTTGGATGTATTATAGAGAGATATTCAGCTCAACCCTAACAGTTATTGACAACTGCGCACGCGTCGTTCTTCGAATATCCCTCGGATGTGCCGACGCAAGCGGCTGTTTTCAAAACTAACCTTTCGGGGAAACATCCACAAATGAACGCGCTGAATGGCCGTTACGACAATTAACAGAATCGTATTGTCAATTTCATGACGACACTGTGTTATCATAAACAGCTGTAGTTCTGATTAGAAGCAGCATTGGCATCTGTTAATGGTAGTAATATGGTAAGCAACTTAGTATCGTATAAAATGATAGTCAGTTATTTGATAAAGCATACCATATAACTGAAATATGATTAAAAAAATTACAATGTAATAGAGCTCTTGATTCAACTTAAGTAAGGGGATTTTACTTGATCAAAAATAACTTCAAGGAAAGAAGTTAAGAATAAACCTGTTTCACCGCACCGTAAAACTTTTATTTAGACCAGTTTTTGCGTTCAAAAGTCTATATCCATTGGTGTTCCGACCTTAAAATCAAGAAGCATGCCACCATGACGCAGCTGTGTAAAAAGCACCTACGTTTGTTTTTCCGAAACATTTTTGTAGATAAATTGAGGTCGCGATAGGAAATCTGATCGTTAGGTAATGCGTCTAGCTCGTGTTATCGGCAGCGTCTGGCTTTAACATGCGTCCTTGATAGATTATTCGTTTCTAGTGCTGGCTGGTGGTAAGGCACCGTAAAATTAATAGGCAGCATTGAACTTGAACGGAGTGCGTGCGCGGGTGACGTCACCTCGACTCCAGCGCCGCGGCCGCCGCCACAAACCGGCAAGGCCGCACACACGGCTGGCTACAACCTAAAATGAAACAATTTCCAACCAAAAACATACGACCTAGAACGCCTAACGTCGCAGAATTAACGATCGGAGGATAAAACCTACGCTTATTTGGGTGGTACAAGGAAAATAAAGCATCGCATCAAACTAAACTCTAACAGCTGGTAGAGCGTTAATATCAAACCCAAAGTGATTCTTAATACAATTTATAGAACGCATAATATAGCCAGCGCTTGGGGTTTCTACACAAGATTCTAATATCCAGCTACCTAGATAATCTTATCAAAAATGAAATGCACCGATATTAAAAATGATTGTAAAATACATAGGTTTATTAATAATACTTTTTTCAAATTTCGCTAACTACTAGGGGAAGTAACTTAGTGATTATGATGTTTACATATAAATGCAACTAGGTATCATTACAGTAAATGTTTATGCAACTTGTGCAAGTAATACTTATAATCTTTACGAGCATTCAGCGATTCGATTTGCGTTTTGATAAGTTAATTATTTGTGCGCTTAGTTGTCCGCGTTTTGAACGACTATAGCACAGCGGAGATACAATGAAATATTAATAAGTAATTCGTAATAGGACAAGATACAAATATTTTCAGCCGCTTTCTACGTATCTTGAATCTTTGGAATCATCCAAAAATGGCCAAAGACGTCAATGTTTCAGCTGAAAAGTAAAAATATATAGGTGTATTATCAACATAATTTTAATGAAGTGTTGTGATGTTTAGTAAGCTGTCAATCACACAGTTGCGCAACTCCTTTCTTAGGTCGGAGTTGAAATCATTACTCTCTAAGCAACATGCCGGGAACTAATTATTTACTTGCATAACCATACTTAACTGTTACATTTGCCTTGTAAAATGTTACCAAGATAAGTAAACTATATAGTACCAATTTCCTATGATATAAAACTAATTTAATAATGCTGTAAAGTACAGCTGTGGTAGGCATAGATAAACTACGAAGTATGTTTTAAATATCACAGGTTTATTAGCTAACAAGCGAGCTGTAGAGGTAATATCTAAGTAGTTATTAAAGTTTACAAAGTGTCGATTACTCGATTTGTAAAATGCTGTGTCATTCTAATTATGTGTGTTGTCTTTCTGGACACGTGTATCGGCTTATAATGCTTACGTAAAGTTTTGGAAATAATGAACGAAATTAGTCAATTAGATTACTTACATTGATAAATATTCTTATCTAGAAGATAACAATGAATTACGGAATTGTTTATTTGAGACATTGGGTATTTAGTTAGGTATTACCTACAAATATCAGAAGACAAAAGGTTCTTACACTTCGTACATTCATGACGTCGTTTATTTCAGGGGTCTTGTGTCAATTATGAATTATTATGATGTGCCAAAGTCCATATTCGGTAGATATCTTCGAAAATGGACTTTAGCATAGGTATGCGATAATCTTGCACAGTTTAAATTGGCTATTTCGCGTGAGATCATGATGCGCCGCCACATTAGATAGAGTAATACCGAATAGTATCCGCGTGTCTTGCATAAGTGGCGTTCCACGTACAATATTTCGCAAGAGCTTACTACGGGACGCGAAAGCCGTGACGTAAGCGCAGGCGCAGCCATTGATTAGCTCGCGTGAATGTTCGTTACTTAACCCACCGCCATTCTTGACTATCCGCGATTTGCGGAACTGACAAAGATACGGCTGTCATTGTTTCAGTGGAGATCCTAATTGTCAAGTGATTTATGATTACACTCGTATAAGTACTACTTCTCTGCTTCTCAGTTGAAAAACATTACTAGAACCAGTCATAGTCTATGGCCATTAATAGTGCCATCACTGTAAAAATGAAAAGTATGCAGCCTAATTTCGAAGGCGTTTAGTTTTCCAGGGATTAATTTGCAGTATCTAGTAGCTGAAAACGGTTGGAAATTTTCCTCTCTCTACCGGATTAATGCAAGACATAATCTTATAATATCAGTAATTTTGCAAACCAGCAATAGTTTAGATAGAGCCGATCTCAAGGCAACAGTTGGTAATTAGTGATTTGCAATCAAATGCAATTGACCCATATTTCCTTAGCTTCTTTGATTATATTTCAATATACCCTGTACGGTTGATGTCTTCTGGTAATTGAATCGTGATAAACGCGTGTAATCGGATCGCCTTCTAAAAGGTGTTTTAAATAATAGCTGTTCCCTTGGAATTAATGTGTACGTAATGAAAACGGATGGTATGGTACATACATCAATACATTTAACTTTCAAAACAGACTACGCTTTCCGCCTTGGGACTCTTCAAGGACCGTTACCGACCAGCAAAACAGGCTTTTAAATTATTTATTGCGAATAAGTAATTTGACTTTCTTACGCGCTGACAAGTTTTAAATACAAAATGAGCATTCTTGCGACAGCAAATGTAGTTCTTATAATGATTTACTTAAACACAGGCGGTTCAAAGATCTGCCTAATGATATTTTTCTAGATAGAGTTGTCTCCACCACTCTTTTCTACGAATACATTTTACAACTTAGGTTCAAGGATTAATCTAATCAAATGACAGTTCAAGCGGTTAAGCCTCGATTTTGAGTGTTTATTTTCGAGACCTCCTGTTTGCGCAAATCTATGTCATTAAAAATAACCGAAAAATAACACAACATATATGATTTAGAAAGAATTTTGTGAGACTACAGGCTAATACGAAGTCAAATTTTAATATAGTTTGCTACATTGACATCTAGACAATGTTTATAATGTTATTGACCATTGTGGCACTGTTGGTTATATAGCGAACACAACAAACAGTGTAGGGCCTTGTTTATAAACAACTCCCTTATTAAACAGCCGTTTGCTTTGCCGACAGACCGGCTATTATTTGTTTGGTAATTGATATTCTAAATGCAACTCCGACAACGTTTTATAAATAGCTATGAACAAGACTATAGAATATTATTATAATGTATGCGAGTACACCGCAATTCCCAGCAAACATTGAACTCACTAACTAAAGTACAAACCTTTTTTTTTTTAAAGAACATTAGAAATAAATTCTGGCTATGATACCCCAACAATGTTTTGCAAAGAGAAATTAATTATTTATGGTACATCCGAAAACCAGACGATCTTCTTTTTAATTAATGTGATATTAAGTACTTATAGAAAATTCTAAAATTTTTCAAAGTGGTCGAATGATTTATGCCGTATCAGAGATCAGTCCTATAAATTTTAAGGCATTAGAATGTTGTTTTATCGTTTAAAACTAAGATTGGGCATGATCAAAATACCTAACTACAGGTTAGAACTTGTTTTAATGTTATTATCTAGGGTTGCCAATGTGCCAGTCAGATTAATATTATTCTCGGCGAAACTACAGAAATACGGTCATTGTAGCCCCGTTGAACGACTATTTACTTGGCTAAGTACTAACTCATCATAACTCATATGTCTGCTAAAAAGTATCACCCTAAATAAGTTATATTCATTTCGTAATTGTAGTTAGCAACCCTGTCTTAACTTGAAGCACCTACTTTGCTGTTGTATATTAGTCTGTATACCACGAAAACACGTAAACGTGTCTCGCCTCAGAGGGGAATTCTTTGGGTGACTGATGTTTTGTCCTGGGAGGCTGTATAGGCTCTCAGTGTCTTTCAGCTTAAATGCGTGATGGAAAGCTTTTTGGGAAAGTTATTTGTTTATTTTCATCTAAGTATACATTTATTGTGTGTATTGTCACTTGTAAGCGAAAATCTTGAATTTGTACGCTAATGGATTAGTGAAAGTGAAAAGTGCGCTCAATATCTTACATCAAGTGAATGATTACATACAGCTAGGAGGGTGAGAGTATCGTGTGCGGTCTCACATAGTGCAATATAACAAAGATCGGTCGCTGGTCGGGTTACATGTTGACACATCGCAACAGGAGCTGCGGCGTGAGAATATTTCAACTCTGACAAAATACGGCATCGGTTTGTCATCTGTTACGCCGGTTTACGCCGGTGTTATGAACCAATAAGATTAATCCAATTTACTAAAACCGTTTGTCTAGGTAATGTGGTCTTTTGATGAGAAAAGAAAAATAACTGATAAAAAAGTGATAGATGAACTTCAACGTCCAAGGACGAAATGTTATTCATTTCTTCATTCGGTGTGATGAAGCCAGATGCTGAGAATATAAACACCTAGAAGGAGGGTTCCTAACAAAGATCGTTGTCAAAAGCGCGCACATTTTGTAGCTACGTGTGCGTAAACAATATCCCTGTCACGCACACTAGTAAAGGAATAATATTGTCAGAAAATCTCATTTCTACTAAATGGTAGAAAATTGAAATATTAGGGAACCTATGTATAAAGAAATTACGAACGTAGGCTTTTTATTTTATTCAATGGTTTAATTTCCCCTTTATTTTACTCTTTTCTGTTTGATGTATGGATTTAAAAATACACCATATAGTTCTGATTGTTAATCTAAGATTGCCACCGCTACAAAATGGCGGATTCCATAATTATTTTATCACTACTACCTCAACATGAGTGTCATATGTAAGAGCTTGATTAGTAGAATAGAGCGAACTATAAAAAAAATCCTAATAAAGCCACCAACAAATGGCTGATATACAGGGTGTAAAAAAAGTACAAGCCAAATTCAAAGGGGCGGTTAAAAGTGGAGTCTAGAATACAGGAAAATATTTTAAAAAATCTAGCTCTTTTTTCTACATACAATTTTAATTTGCATTTAATTGCTACAGAACAGTTGACGATCCACCAATCCCAACAGGCGTCCTTTTAACACGTTCCGGGACAGTGCCCGCCTACAGGCGTGAAAACAATAAAACATCTATTGTGTCTGGAGTAGTGTCCAGGAACGTGTTAAGTCTGCTAAGATTCTGCTATTTACAATAATACTAATTGATTAAAATCAAATCAAGCAGCACCGTACAAAATCATACTCGAAAACATCTAAGATTGCGCGCACGTTATTCATAAAAAGCTACAAAACTAAGGTAGCCGCACTATCTGTCACTTTTGCACATTGATAACGTGTATTTTCAAATAACGAGTATTAACTCATAGTAATAGCGGTCAGTAGGTCAAGTGCATTATTTTTTTACGGTTGTCTCGGGATGCGTGCGCGTAGCCATGGATCGTAGACGCAGGTTCTCAGATATTGAGAACCTACCATTAGATGGTCAGAGTGACATGACGAAGCTGACATAAGTGTGCATGAAACGGTGCGTTGGTAATCTGAAAATAGTGTGGATTACGGAAAGCCTAGCCGATCAAAAGTGGTCAGAGCAATACAAAATTGACATGACTTCGATTAATTACATGCGCCCAGTGTAGGTTGTTACTACACACTGTTACTACAGTTGATTATTTATATTCGTGATTTATTGTAAGTAGTTGATTCCAATTTTTAAGTAAGCCAAGGTACCTACATGCTCAATTTTGCACTGGTCTAATCAAATTTTGGGTTTTTTGACGGTCCTGAGCCCGTGAAGTACAAAGGGAAAATAGAAGTCCAGTTCAAGCCGTAAACATAACCTACCTATAAAACTAAATAGTGAACTGTGTGCCGTAGCGTAAGATAGAGCGCGCGGCTGCTAGTTTGGTTGGATTGACAATCATCATACATATGGTATTTTTAAATAATCATTTAAAAAAACACTGTTTATTAGGACTGACCCCTAATAAATATTGTATTTTTGTGGAGTATTTTTTGTAGTAATAGAAATACTCGTTGAATTATTATTTTTTCTTTTCTTTAATTTTTTTTATTATTTTTCCCGTGTTCTAAACTCGATTGACAACCACCCCCTTGAATTTGGCTCATACATTTTTTTACACCATGTTTATTAAAAAAAACATTTATATCTGTATAAAGACTCACTTACTCACTTGGGGTGTCGTAGCACAGTGGTGGCAGCGCTTTGGTAGTAATACCGAAGTTAAGCAACTTACGGCGCGGTCGGTGTTTGGATGGACCATTCCGACCATATAGGTGACTTATATCCCGAGCATCTCCGTGCTTCGGAAGGCACGTTAAGCCGCTGATTCCGGCTTTTTTTATAAAGACTCACAAGGAGCACTTATACCCGACACGAACATTCGAAACCATGAGTAGTTTTCTTTTTCCCATCACTTTATAGCTCTCACTAGATGGCGTTAGGATCACTTAAGTAACAATTTTGTTCACATTGGCGGGAAGCCATAGACAAAAAAAAAGTGCGTAATATTGTAAATCGTAGAAAAATACGAAAATATACCTATTCCCGATTTTATTCTATAAAAAAATAAATTTGTCAATTACGCAATACCAAGATTTTCTTTGATTCAAAATTGCATTCTATAATAGCTTACAAACACCTCAACTAAGGGTAAATAAATATACAGCTGATTATCCGATCTCTAGTTATAATTGTTAAAAATGACAGCAATAAAGTTTAAACCATAAAACTATCGCAAACATAGTGAATAAAACTTTATTAAAAAGGAATGGTAGTTTTTTAAATTCCACCTATACTGACAACACTTAAGCAAATTTTCATTGATAAATTAAACAATCTTGTTTTAAGTATTACATGTATAAAATCAAGCTTAATTTGATAAATTACACGTGGTATGCATTGCTTAGGGTTTTGTTGTGTTTTTAAGATCTGTTGTGGCAACCATTGATTGCACAAACCGTCATTATTATCAAAAATTCGGGAGCTGTTACTCGTACTGCGTGTCCTTGAGCACTAAGGGCTCAATGTCAAATAGTTGCCAAATGGGCTACTATTGAAATGCGCCATTTACGAGCCAGGACTAGGCTTCTAGGTGTTTATATTCTCAGGCCAGATGTGATTATGAAGGAAGAGTGGATGGAAAGGAAAATATGTTACTCCGCCGACAACAGTGACTGAGTTTCTTGTACAGTTTCTTCTTCTATGGTCAAAATACGCCATGTAGTGATGTAGAGCAATGAACAACATTTATTTTTAAAACTGCTCTGATATTATTATTATAAAGATACCACTACTATGCGCAATCGTATTTTAATGTATCCGGTAAACGTATTGCTATATTAATTGGAAGCCTTATTTTCCCTACAAATAATATTTTTACATGCATTACTTCATTTGTTGACTATAACTCCAAAAATTTAGTATTAATGTTAATAATATTTATTTCCTGTTGAAATGTAGTAATCTCGTTTCGTTCGTACCTAAAGTACTGCCCAAAATTAATAATTAAAGCCATTTTATCGGTAGTTTTAGGTACACTAGGTAAACCGTAATTATGTGATATCTTACACGTAAATGTTATATTTAAACTCGAATAGCTAATTAAAGTGAGGAAAATTGCACTGAAATTAAACATTGCATTGCGAAATCTACACCGACACATGCTACCTAATCGCGAATAGGAAAATAATATGTTTAATAATTCATAAATAATAATGAAATTAACTGAATGTAAAAACAAGATATTCCATTATTGTTACAGATGTATGTATTCGTTACCATAAATAACAAAAAAATAACAACAGTGAGGATTATAATGTTTTTAAAAATAATGGGAGATCCTTTCCAATATCAAACGATATGTACCTAGAGGTAAATTCAATTTGTTATATAGCCAAGGAGAATTGTATTGGCAACGCAATCTCTATTCGCTACTTACATGGGCGTATGTCCTCTACATTACCATATGCACTAAAGAATGTTCATTCATTGTAAATCATTACGCGGTGAGGTGAGGCAAGTCGTATGCTAAGCGGGTATGTTAGCAGGTATGCCTCCTTATCGCTATAATATACCTGATATCGGCAGATACCAACGTAGGCGGTAGCTCGTGATAACATCCCACACACACAAGCGCAGACTGCTCGAGCTAGTGATGTATTTGTATCAGATACAACAACAAGCAAAGATTTCAACCTTATTTTCTTTGTAACGACCGCCTTATCAGACCCTAAGCTGATAGTCGCCAAATTTATTTCATTGAACGGAATAAGTTGGACAGATTTGGAATGAACGCCTATCACAAACGTATAATAGGTTTGACATTGAAATTCAACGTTACCGAAATACAGTTTTAAACTGACTTGACTGAGGTCCTTACTCTTTCTTGTTTATACTGAAGAGTAATTTAAACGCTATAAAACTCGATGATTGTACGTTTCCAGCGTTATCAACGAAATAATTACGCAGACAGAACAAATTGTTATTGTTTGTTGTAACGTAAGTATCTGGCCTATAAAGCCTACTTTCCACTAAACTAGGCTAACTAAGCAATTTAAAACTTAAACGACTGGACAATCAATTCATTTTTTTCATTAATTATATTGTAATAAATACCGATTGATTCATCCATTAATTTCATTGAAGAGTAGTACAGTCATTCAATTAATAGAATTTCATATCGAAAATATCAATATTATCTATCAGTAGGTACCTAATCAAATTAAAAATTATCATATGTCTTACTTACATAAACACACGTACGCAAAAAACACTTAGATACCTTTAAAACTATGGCTATGGGATTAATATTCTAAATGTATTGTAGAGTTTTATTTTATAGCCGTAAGTGAAACCGTCATAATATCCTCCTTAAATATGGAGAGATAAGCACCAGTGCCAGTGACTACAAAGTAGTAGTATTGCGTACTCATTACCGACTACTATATTTATTGTGTATCGTGGATGTGAATCCGTTACGATAAGGCGATGCTACACAAATATTTACTTTATCACTCCGAGATAAGAGCTTCGAATGTATCTGTGTACTCACAATAGGTCGAAGTTGAAATAACCTCGTACTTTTCCTACTCGTTCTAATTTTATATAATTAATTGCTTTTACAACAACGTAGTAAAACTGATTAACGGCCGTTGGGTTGTACCCTACTTTGTTTCTTTGCATTTGTTGTGCGGACATGTTCAACATTTATACACATTAACTAAAATCACTATCATTACATGAAACATATGAAAGAAAAGTTGGATATCAAGTCGTACCAAGAGGTCAAAGTGATGACTTGGAATAGAAAAAAAAATGGAAAAACTCATCCGACAAGAGTATATTTCTTAAATACAGAATAACCGCAAAAAGGTATGAACTGCATTAGAAAGAAAAGAGCATTCGAGTTAAAACAGAAACGAAAAGAAAGTACGTCCTTTGAATTTCGAAATAGCGATAGTACCTTTTAAATGTTAGAAATCAAATGTTAATAATATATGAAAATAATATAGTAAGTTGGACAGAAAACTTAAAGTAGAAAATTCTCTCCCTAGTTTAAGAAAACTATAAAGTAGTAACAATCGACCGTTATTGTTTTGCTTGCCCAAATGTCGCATTATTTAGATTATTAAGTTAAGAAATTATATCAGTGCAGTGGACACAGTGCTGGTTACATTATTAGTGATATTTGCAGACTAGAATCTTAACCTATATGAAGGTAAACCATTAATGTTGTCCTAAATAAAATTATTAAAAATTTAGAGTACATTTAGTAACGATACTTTTAAACAATGACAACAATGAAATTGATTGATCAATCAAAAAAAATATAGTGCAAAATCTTTTTATATATCTGTGTGGTACAATACTAATGAGCAATGTAAACGTCAATACGCATTTTGTGAGCAGCAGGCAACAATGAAATTACGATAAATGAATTCGGATAAGGATATATTTGGAATTTATGCAGTGGCTATAACTAAAGCCTAAGGCTTACACAGAAACAGTGCCAATGCTTTGACACTTTGGCACCGCCAGATTATTATTAAATAAACTTTATTTTATAAAACCCGTTTTCCACTAAATTGAGAAAGATTTTTCGACTCGGTTAGAAAAGCTTTTTATTTTCATAAGATTTTATGGGTTCTTATTACGTATGTTACTTGATTATATGTTTATTAATTTTGTTGTAAATTATAAGCCCTGCGTTATAGAGGAAAAAATTATCATAACTTTGTTATTACTTCCTATTTTTACAGCAATGTCAGATGTAACACCTGCGTCCACTCCACGCGGCATAAAGTGGCCGTTAATGAATAATTTATAATTAAACACGTACGTATGTACCCACATCGTTGCAATCCTTACGACATAGTGCAATGAGTAGCTTTCATATTTGTCGTGAATTGCGATAGCCCAAGAAAGTAATCAAGGATCGATATGATAAAAAGCCATAAAGCTAGATATTTCGTTTTGGTGGATTTGCTTAAAGATTATTTGCGAGTGCAAGTGTAGTTGAAAGATAGCTCATATATCTACATTCAGCTGTCAAAATTGCTAAAACAATACATTAAGTAAAAAAACGGCATCATGCCTGTGGTATAAAACAAAAATACATATTTTGGGTGCGCTCTACATCATTAACAATCATCACCTTCATTGACGATTGCCTGAGTATGTCCACATACGAGTAATTATGACATGAGATGAGGTATTGAATTCCCTGAATTCCCATGTACCTGTAATCTCTTTAATAAGTCAGTTTCATGTGAATGAATGTCATAAAATTGTGAAAACCGTTCAGATTGTGCGTGGTTATATTATGCTTGAATTTGTTATGGGGCTACATACATACACGAATCCGAGGGAATCGACGTGTGAGTGTACATTGAATAAACTGACAAATACTATGCTCTTATTTTTACGTATCTTCATGATAAACGCGTAGTGTTTATACTTTACTACCGTGTTTCAATACTTTACAGTTTAGAGCAGTAAAAGACAGAAAGTATACTCATGTTTACCCAGATGACATCGTGTCGTAAAACCGTGAACTTTATAGCGTTCTAAACATCATTCTCAGAAGTCACACGTCAAAGACCAGTTGAATGACTTTAGGCGTATGCCTGTTCGACTGGTTTAAAATAAAAACGTTACTATATCTATCCATGTGTACTTACATAAGAAGAAGTCCTATAGTAGAGTCATTGGCAGGCGGGAGAGACACGGAATAGCTGAACGGAGTTGGTTCAAGATCATGAAAAACAAAAGGAACTATCGGTTTCGGCCGCGAGTGGGCACAGCCAGGTAGCGGTGGCGGCGAGGGCGCCGGCAGCCGACACGCTCGGAGACAACCTAAATAAAGCGGGCTAGCAGGGAGTAGCCGTCTCGGCGGACGCGGAACGCGCGCACACACGCACGCACGCACACACCCGCACACGCCCCGCACACTTGCGCGCTCACGCACACACCCGCACCCAGACGAAAATAAAATCCACTCGTATGCGCCATGCAAATAGGAAGGCGGCCCGTGCACGCGAACCGCCCGAATGAACGAACAGATCCTTACGTTTCGTGGCACTGTCGCAAGACGGTCACGGGCGCATCGCAGGCCGCGGGTCACAGCAACGCTCGCTCCGAGATCTCATCCGAGGGAAGGCGCCTTCCGCCACTCCGAACTGGTTTCGTACGCTCGGTATCCTATGGAAAAGTACACAGGCGTGACGTCCACGAACATTCGGCACTCGCGATATCGCGCGCCGGTTCCGCTGCGGTCACTCGGCAGGAAAATCAACGAGCGGAGATTAGCATGAATGATGCGAGGTCGTTCGCAGCAAGGCGAGACGCGAGGTAGTGCGACGTCGGCGCGGGTCGCAGCGCGACTGGCGGCGGCACTACGCGGAGCCCCGTGCGTAGTGAGTGGCCGTGAGGAGCGGGGACGAGGAAACCCGGCGCGAGTACGGAGCGCCCGGCCGGCCGGGCTCCGCGGGGGGAGGGCGGATTAATCACGTAGTAAGTATGCCCCCCTGGGCCGCCGGCCGCGCTTCGCCCGCGGCGCTGCCGATAGAACCTGCGCCCGACCGATACATAAATAAATACTTAATGCAATATGAGCGCTCGTCGTGCCAGACTGAAACCGGACACTTCTCGAGGCGAATTGAATTCCTGCATGAGCGTTGCCACCAAATCTTGGCTGCGAGCGCCAGACTTCGTAAACATGATGCAATGGCTGTTAAACGCTCCGCGTGATCAATCAATCCATGATCTAACTTTCATCTATGTTCGATTTATTCGCTATTTCAAAAGTTCCCTGGTCGCTCTCTTCCGCGTTCATAAATAGCGCCCATTCAGCCGGCTTCCTATTCAGTGGCGAGTGGCGACTTTCAGAAAACGCAATCTACTCTCAATAACATATCTAGCAGCACCAGCGCAGTAGGGATTTCCCAACACATCTTTAGTGAAAAGGTTTCAAACCGGTTCCTCTACATAGACTACTCGAAGTTGCAGTACACGTTTACGATATCCGAACACTTTTACGTCTACTTTTATCGAGTTACTGCAGGCTCTTGCGCGTGTAAAGTGAAGTGGAGGTAAAGAAAACATTTTGTGACTGTATTTTGCATTGCGATTAGTGCGCAGGTAATTGTGTAAGCGTATTTCTTTAAAAGCCAAAGGGTGTACCTGGTTGTTTAATGAGCACAAAACATGAGCTCTATTCAGTTGTATGGTTACTTACAATGCGCAGTAGCCCTAAGTGCCCAGACATAATCTCTGGCTATACCATTGTATTCGTGAAACGGTTCCTAAGATAAGCCTTAAAAAGAAATGGGGCGGCCCTTAGGGACAAATAGCCCGACGGGTCTTTGTTACAGAAAGTATGTTGCACTCAATCTTTATTAACAGTTTGGCCTAAGGTTTTTCCTGTTAGCTCCCCTTGTTAGAGCTATGTGAATTACGCGCAGATACGATAGTAAAAAGGGTATAATTCTGCCCAAGGTCAAAGGTGCTACTGGTTAAGGCGTGGTGGATTTGACGTCACATTTACTCCATCCCTTTTTTAGTTTCTGAGACGTAAATAAAGACTCACTCAAATCAATACTCGCACCTCTCAGCTATGTACCTACTGCGATTTCAGAATATGCTTTGCATATTTTTATAACATAACTTCTTTTTCTTTTTCATTCTATCACATCAGTAAAACCGGCCAAGCGCGAGTCGGGCCCGCGCACTGAGGGTTCCGTACCACCCTTAACTGAATTCGGGGTCCACTTACTTCCACCTAGCAAAAATATCACAATATTTTTAGACTGCAATAATAACTTTGTTTTTCATAGTGATTGTATGAAAAACAAAGTTATATTTGCGGTTAATAAAAATGTGCTATATCTCAAAAACTACTAGTTCGATTTCGCTCAAACTAATTTTTGTTGAACGTTTTTGTTGAGATCTACATCATAATTTTTTTTTAAATTTTCACTTCCTTAGTTCCAAAGTTAGATGGGGGGGCACGCTCATTTAACCACTTTGGAAGCGTCCATCTCTCAAACGTTAGACTTTTAGAAAAAATGGTTCTATAAACCTCAATGTCATTTTGAAAGACCTATCCATAGACACCCCAAAGATATAGGTTTGAGTAAAAAATTTTTTGTTGGTTTTAGTTTCATGTATAGGAGCCCCCCTTTAATATCATTTTTATTATTTTTTTGTATCTGGATCAGAAAGCGATAAACAGGATACACCTACCTACCAAGTTTCAGCGGTGTGATGCTAATAGTTTCAGAATAAAGTGGCTGTGGCATACGGACGGACAGACAGACAGACAGACAGACTTGACGAAACTATAAGGGTTCCGTTTTTGCCATTCGGCTACGGAACCCTAAAAAGGATACCTAATCTTTGCAGAAAATAATAAAGTACACCTTAACCTACTAAGGTAATAATATAAATTCGACACCTCCAATATGAACTAATAAGTATATTGCATAAGAATATGCAAGCATATCGTTTTTCCTTGACTTGTTTTTATCTCAGCAGCTACCTGTTGCCTTGCAAAGTTGATTTATCAAGCCTAAATAATACCTTTTGTTTTTAAGGTAATAGAAGATTCATGTAAAACTTGAGAAACTGAGAAATTAATTATTTTCAGAAAACATAAGAACCATAAATCCCCACAAAAACGTTTGGACTTAAACATGAGAGCATACAAACCAAAAAGCTACGATACAACTTCAACAGGCACAACTTGAAAATGGTATTTGATTGAAAATATTTGATCCAAGGTACGAGTTGAACTCTCCGTAGGGCCGTCGAACGATTTGCCATGCTCCGGCGCGGAAAAATATAAACTCGTTTTGTAACGAGCACCGATCGAAAGCTTTTTCTGCCGTTTTAAGATGTGTTATTTAAATTGAATCATCTGATGGTGATTTTGTTAATATGGTCCTTCGAGAAATTTTACTGTATATAATGGTATTGCCATGGTAGAGTCGCCACATCGCAATTTTGGAAATACAAAAATAGCTTGAAACGTCACCGTTTGTATCTCAGCATGAGATACAAACGGTGACGTTTCTTGATTTAATTTAATGAAATGAAATGAAATGAAATTTATTTGCCTAAAACACGGTTTTACATAGGTGGTGGTGGTGGTGGTGGTGGTGGTTTTAATTATTTTTAAATGTTTAGTTATTGTTACAGCAATATATTAAAAGCTACTATAACACCTTGTTACGATACTATTGGGAGCGTTTTTTTACAGGACGATACCTATTGTATGGTGAGGAAGAGCGGATCGATATTTATATTCTAATCCTGCAAAGCAGCTACATAAAAGTTAAGTGCTAACTTTATGTAGTCAAGTAATTAGCTCTACGTGGATTTAACTAATTTAAAAACACTTGATCCTCTACTGCAAGTGAAGTATCTATTCTCCCGGAAGACTTTTGACACATATCGGTTACTTAGCCGGTGGTCCGTCTACTGCTATTTATAGTCACATTTAACAGCATCCACTGCAATTCAGTTCATAATAATTAAAGCTTTGACTCATTGCCATGATGTCACTTGGCGGGGAAAACTAGAAATAGACTGGTATAATCTCTAGCAAGCTGACACTGGATAAATTATTGGTTTTGTTGAGAAACTATTAATTTTAGGAGTGCTATAAGTATTCAAGCCGCTTTGATGAACAATGTCACAGACTGTTATTTACATATTATCTTCTTAATTAATAGAAGACTTTGAAATAATCAAAATAAAGTTCAAACGTTATTTTGCTCTGTGCAACATTGTAAAGATAGTTGTAGAAAGACAGATAATTTGGTATCGCGCTTGTTTTGGACAGGGTTGACCTTGTTTATTATGAAATGATTTTAGGTATCGGGTTAAGTAAGAGGAACCTAGCTCATTCAAGATTTAAACAGTGCTTTGAGCTCATTAGATAACGTTTGTTTTCCCTAGCATACCTAATTAGTTCAAAATCCCTAGGCTCGCATGATCCGGCTGAAATACTTAACGCCCTTACACAACAAGTAATATTAATAAATTCTGTACCTTCAATTACTATTTTAGGTTATGTAACCAGCAAAATCTTCCATAGATTTGGAAGATTTTGGACTGTGGAAGATTTGATTTTTGATATACCTATTTTACCCAGTGAGTTGTTACTACTACGTATAGAGAAGCTATGCCAAGCAAAAAATGTGTCGCGAATACGACGACAAGATTGTGACGTTTTCTTTGAAATTTAAATTATGAATTTGTACTATGAGTTGATGACCGTGTCATCAATTCATGGAGCACTAATCGTGATGTCAGTTCCATACGCTAGTAAGTAAAAGTACTTAGTTCAATGTATTTTACCATACATATTTCAGGAGGGTTATGTTTTGCAACAAGTTGAATTTATTTTTTTATTTATCCTAAACCGAATCTGAAAGTGGGTAATTTATTGAATGAGTCTAGTACCAGGAGACCTATTTTTGAATCACTCATTTGGATATGGCGTATGATTTTCGTTCGAAAACAAATAAAAAATCAACGAAAACCACGCGAAATATAGACGTGAGTACTAACAAAATTGAGCAATGATTTTTCAAATCCTTTCTGCGTAGATTACAACTGGTTTTCATTCCAAAATTTGACTTTATTCAATGAATATCACTCGCCATCTTGACGTGAGTCATTCAAAAATAGAGCTTTAGATTGTCGTTCGCTTTAGTTATAGTAAACTGCGCGACGGAGCCTCTCTTGAGCACAGACAAGTTCTTCTCTGGGCAGTGATTAATCGTTCACATGACATATGACAGGCGCCCTTTGAGATATTTTCACACACGTCTCAAAGGAATGAATACCTTAGCGCCAGCTCACGAGATGCTCCATTCAGTTCTCTCACGGTGTTTATGAAGTGCATAAAAAAATTAAGAACTTTAGAGATTTTTATTCATAAATTCTATGAAAAATTTTGCGTTCATTAAAGCGACGAGGCATGAAAGCATATTTTAAATATTTTTATCTATGAAATTTGTTATTAATTAACCTATTGATACTATTAACATATAAAGTTAAACTTTAAACTTAAACTTTATCAATGTTATAGTATGTAAATAAGTATTCTCTCAAATTGGAAAAGTTGCTTAGTTTTAGCCTTAAAAGATAATGGGCTTGCATTGAAATGACTCTACATTTTCAAGTCAGTGTTTTCAAGCAACCACAGGTAGGTATTTTTTATTTTAATATCCCTGATAAATTAGTATAATATTACTATTATGAAGTATGAATTTATATTCCCTTAAGTAAGCTTTATTAAAAATATGTAGGTTGTTGTATATAAACAGATTATTTTATTTTATGATTTCTTTAAAAAACACATAGGTACGAACATTTGGCAGCCGAAGATGGATCATGTCTGACTGTCACTTTTCTACACACTGTGAAAAAATATACATATTGTGTTGAACTAAATAATAAGTAACATTAATTCAGCTACGTATATAAACACAGGTAATACGTAGAAGCTAGACGTAGCCATTATCTACATCGTAGACGTCTACCGGCCCACGCGCGCACTTTTGGATCCATTAAACCTTCTAATTAGATACATACAAATAATATAGACAAAATGACATTGTTTACTTACATCAAAACAGCACAAAAGACTGCGCTCCGAGACAAAACAGGTTAGCTCGTACCTAGAATACATTTAAGTACGTGAATCTCGTTATTTATTTTCATTAACTATTACTTATACAGGGTGTAAAAAAAGTACGAGCCAAATTCAAGGGGTGGTTAGAAAAAGATTCTAGAATACATGAAAAAAATTGTGTTGAGTTTAGAATAAAGAAAAATTTTTTAAAAAAATTTTTTCAACACATTTTTCTTTCTTTAAACTCGATTGACAACCACCCCCTTGAATATGGCTCGCGCTTTTTTTTACACCCTGTATTGACAGACTTGATAAAGATTATGAAGTTTCGTTGCACACAAAGATATTAAGTAACTATGGAATAAATATAATAAATAATAATGCGGCAGACAGCATACCAATTGCCTGGTTTCGAAGGTTTCTTCCTTTTGTTACGAAAATCGTTAAAAATACGTTTGCTTACGGCGAAAGACGCCACGGTTTACAGACACATTGTAACAAGTAGCTTACAGCAACTATAGTTTCAGTTACGAATAGTGTAAGTATTAGTATTTACGCCAAAGCGTATATCAACGTCAAAACAATTGTTTTGTCATGTCTTATGAAAGTTACGACAGACGTATTAAATAATATTAGTTAAGATGGTTACGATTGGCATGCGATTTATTAGTGCGTTATTATCCAAGACGGCTGTTATGTGACAAGATAGTTCGGCAGGGGTTTTACGTAGCGTAAATCGCTATTGCATTTAAATGACGTCATTAAACCAATATTTTGAAACCTCCTACTAGTAGTACTTCTAGAACTATACCGTTTATTATTGCTGCTCATTAGTAATGAGCGGTATAGCTCTAGTTGTTATACAATTCGTCAACACTAAAGTATAAATATAACCCTGTCACTTTTGAAAGTGCATCCAATCCGCTAGTATTACACGCCTGCCATGCTATAAAAACAAATCACGGAGTGTACTGAGTATATTTTATTACTTATTACAAGTAAACCAGGGTTTTTAAACAGACAATATGAGATACTATAGTCAACTCATAAACCTCATAAAGGTCCTCGCAATTAGAAATAGTATGAATTAACATAAACACTCAGTCAACAATACTGCCAAGCAACAAAACAATAGAATATAATAAAAAATTGAAAACTATTTAAGAAACTCAAAAAAGCGCTCGTCCAATAGCCGTCTATGTAAAAGTAATAGTTGAGTGGAAAATGTCAATATCGCCACTTTTAATTTTTTTTATTAAACTCGCTACAAGCCCGTAAAATACAACTATTCCACCTATAGGAATTCAGCGTTCATGTATTTCCTGTAAGGTCTTACTCCGGCCATGTCACACACTGATTGCAATCACATTGCGATCGCTAATTACGCGTTAATACCGCGGGTCTGATATAATTTGTCGCCAGTAGGCGGCTGGCATGCCGCTCTATTTCCTTCGCCCAGTCTGCGGCTATTTCGGCGCAAACCTACGCATTGGCGTATCGTTTCTATTTATTTGCAGTATAAATCGCTAAATTATTTGCATCACCACTGTCTGGATATTTTTGAATACGTAAACAAAACGGTCAGAATAAAAATGTTTGTGATGGCAAAGGCATTCGGAAATAAAGCGATGATGGATGGGACACGTCGCTGTTTTGTTATGTCTTACGCACATTGAATTATTCGAAAAATTCAACAATCGGGTTTTATTTATTTTTATTTCAGCAAGCTAGGAAAGTGGCTCCGGAAATATCTGAAATGAGACCCGTTACATCTGTCTAGTAAATGGCAAATTATGTTTATTTATATATTAGTAAGGTTACACCCACAGTTACAGACTCTTTGGTCTGTAACTTGGAGTGTAAAGTAGAACATTTATGATTTTTAGGTGGTGTATCTCACCGATTTTTCCTTATTAGGGTTCCGTAGCCGAATGGCAAAAAACGGAACCCTTATAGTTTCGTCAAGTCTGTCTGTCTGTCTGTCTGTCTGTCTGTCTGTCTGTCTGTCTGTCTGTCCGTCCGTATGTCACAGCCACTTTATTCTGAAACTATAAGCATCACATAGCTGAAACTTGGTAAGTAGGTGTATCTTGTTCACCGCTTTCCGATTCAGATACAAAAAGTAAGAAAAAATAATATTTAAGGGGGGGCTCCCATACATGAAACTAAAACCAAAAATTTTTTTTTACTCAAACCTATGCGTGAGGGGTGTCTATTGATAGGTCTTTGAAAATGATGTTGAGGTTTCTAAAACCATTTTTTCTAAAAGTGTAAGGTTTGAGATATAGACGCTTCCGAAGTGGTAAAATGGGCGTCCCCCCCCCATCTAACTTTTGAACTAAGAAAGTGAAAATTTTGAAAAAAATATATGATGTAGATCTCAACAAAAACTTGCAACGAAAATTGGTTTGAAGGAGATCGAACCAGTAGTTTTTGAGATATTGCACATTTTTATCAACCGCAAAAATAACTTTGTCTTTCATACAAACACTATGAAAAACAAAGTTATTTTTGCTGTCACAATATATTGTGATGTTTTCGTTAAGTGAAAATAAGTGAACCCTAAATTCAGTTAAGGGTGGCACGGAACCCTCAGTGCGCGGGTCCGACACGCACTTAACCGGTTTTTTTCTTCAACTCTTTCTCAAACTTACCAACTTCGGTCGTATTTCTCCAGCGTAATGTGTATAAATCTGAAACGCTATCGTCAAAACAGCGTGTATTTTGTCAACAGTGGCGCATAGCCTACGACCGGCAAAGAAACGCGACCGTTCGGTTTTCATAGTAAACAGTCGGGCCGTGTGAAGAACGCTCTTTCCCAGAAGCACAAAGCTACATTGTTCAAGACTGAAATAGTTCAAAGCGAGCTCATTTTACTAACAGTTGCCACTTCCTACTTGAAAAAGTGTTCACCTAAGAGTACGGTTATTTGGTTATCATCTTAACTTAATGGGTTAATGCGTCTTTGAAACGCTATCTCGCTGTAATGAGAGATGGCAAAATAATGTTCACTTAGAATAGGTAAGTGATCACAAGTTTCACAACTCGGCAGCACAATTGTGCTACCGAAATACATACATACTGGCGTAGTCGGGTAAAAAGTCATCATTTTCTGTATTATCTTGTGTCTGAGGTTTGTATACGACCTTTTCCTCTAAAAGTATGAAAATAAATAACATATACGCTTTCTTGTGAAGTTTAAATTTTATCACAGCGTTACTATATTATAAACAAACAACAAATGTACGACGTTCTTCAAGACGAAAGAGATTGGTCCCTACCACACAGAGAATCATAGAGTGGGTACCAGTGTACTTAAAAACCAATGTTGTACTTATTTGCTAAATAAATTTATCTTTATCTTTATCTTCTTTAAACTCTCTTCCAGGATTAAATTATCATTTTAAATAGTTTTCTGTAGTAACGTCTTCTTTTATTTTAAAACGTATCTTTTGCTTATCGTACTGTAAAAATACGGTGAAATAAAATACAGATCAAATAACATTTATTGCAGCCATGGAAAATTCCAATTTCGATTCAGAAAACTAGTATTTCAAAGAAACCGTTGAATAACTTCTGATTCCATCTTTCTCTTTTCCTTAGAAAAATACAAGTGGATTATTAGTTCTTTTGAAGGCATTATTTATAGACTGGGAAAACGTTTTCTTGAACACTTACCAGTAATATTCCATGATTTACTGTCGCAAGCACTTATAATAACCTGATAGCATTACTTAACTTTTGTAAGAGAAATCCCGTTTCATTATTACATAATTTTGGTTATGAGTATTTTTTGGCAATGATTTTTTGGATGCTGCATATCCCACATTATTCTAAGATTTCATTTACGCTTACCTACCTATATAAGGTCAAATCATTTTAAGTGATAATATTTTAACAGTGCCTTTAGTGAAATAGTACACAATCATATTTTTTTGGAAAATCAAGATTTTCATTTTTATTATTTTACTTAACAAAGACAATATCATTATTTAAAACAGCACCCTAACAAATTAAAAAGTTTACTACGTCATCGGCTTCGCCTCTCTCAATTTAATGCCCAAACCTCCGTTTTCTCTAATCTTAACCTTATTAAATAAAAACAATGAAATATCTGAAAAAATATATATTTCTAAGTCTCCAATTTCCTCAAAAACTAGCGGATAAAAGTGTTTTCTACAAAAAATGATTAATTGATTGATTATGCTGAATCGGCCCTTTAAATATTATCACTTAAAACGAGGTGACCTTATACATATTAAAGACCATCATTATCATTTCAACGTAAAGTTTGTGTAAGAAGCACCTCCACACTTTCCTAAGTACTCTTAGCGTAGGTTATTTAGTAGCAGTCTCTTTTATGGATCTAATATATACTATATACAGGATGACTTTGCAAGGTGGAGTCAAATTTTTGGAGGTTAGTGAGACCATCAAATATCTCAATCATCAATAAAATTTTCCTTTGCAAAGTCATCTTGTACACTGGACATGCTTTCTGAAGCACTTATCTATGTATCAATAATGTGTTAACAATACTAATTCTAGCTCTTAGCCTACAATGTAAATAGGCACAACCTACAACAGCTTCCGTGGGCAGGGCTAGCGTCACACCCGAGGTACTGACGGCTAAAACTGCACACGACTCATAAATCAGTGGACGTGACCACGGCGGGGAATGCGACACTCATTACTAGTTATTTTGATTAGGACAACGCACAGACAGACGCCAGAATTCAGAGTACGTTGCAATAGGGATGTTACGTTGCATCTTTTATTAGTTGCGATTGTAGAAAGTTGGCCATAAATTATAAATTAATTAAAAAAAACATAACTCGGAAACTATCAAAAATCGCGGAATATACATGGGGATTATTGGAATTGCTCTAGTGAAGTTCTACCTCTGGAATTACGCTTGACACCATTTTTTGGGACACCCTGTATAGAGAGATATATTTAATATGATTTTACTACGACAAATTTTTGCAACTAAAAATGCCGTTGAATATGTGCAAAAAACATTAATCCTCAACAAAGACTTCATATTCAGATCTTAATTTATCCTTTAACTCCTTTTCGTAAAGTCGGTGAAAAGCTCACTACATATTTATTGTTACACGAAAATTTAGTTCACTATAGATTAGTCACCCAGAGATTAGTAATTTGAAGTTTAAAATTTTGTCAGGAAATAAATGTACAGCAAATCAAACTTTAAACGCTCATTCCTTGGACGACTAAATTATACATTATGTGTGTCTTTCTTAACTGTTTTGATAAATAATTTTTGAGTCTTTCCTACGATCAAATCTTATCGTTTGCCACATTTACATAGACCCAGAAGTATTATGGTCGCGCACTAAAGGACCTGCCGCCTAAGCATTTTCAAACGAAACGCACATAACAACGCCTCAAATACGGGCGTCACTGCAAACAAAAGACGATGCAAGGTGCAAGCAGTTTTTTCCCTTAAGGCCGTCTTATTCCGTCAAATTATCTCATAAGCCCCGCCCCCTTGTTAAAAGTGCGGGGCGCTTCCCCCACCAGCACCCCCGCACAAAACTTTTTCTGTCAACTTTGTCTTACAAATCTCGTGTATAATTAAGCCATCTAGTGTTTATTTAAGGAACAAAATTTTCTTGAATAAGATACTTCATGCGCTTTTGTAAGTAACATACCCACGCCATCTAGCAGAACCCCTAAGAACTTTTACAAAATGGTTTCTTTAGTACACCATACATGCTTTTTAGTCTAAACGTTTATCGAAAGAACAAGGAACGCAAAGAGTGGCATTTCATTCTCACACGACTGGCCAGCACTTTATGCCAGCAACCTGTAACCATTATAAAAACAAGAAAGAATATCCAATAACATTTATTATATTCTTTATTGCACTTATAAGATGTACAGAAAATAGGTACAAGAAGTCACAATGTGAACAAAGGTGGGCTTATCCCTAAAAGAGACCTCTTCCAGCCAACCCATAGGTGTAGGAAATGTAATGTAATAACATTTAGGTTGTTTTTATTAAGATCCTTTTTGTCGACACAGTTATAGTCTCACTACTATCTTCCATCAGTCTTCCAATTGATGATGACTGAAGACCATTACAGATATGGCACTTCAAATTTAGGGTTCCGTACAAACCAGTAGGTATATAAGTCAAAGTTCACCCATCACGAGAATTTTGTCATGGTTTTTTTTTACACACTGAAATTCATAACATTTCAAATCATCATCATCATTCTCTTGCCCTGTTCCCAGTTTATCTAGGGTCTGCGCAGTATGTTTCACGCTTCCGTTTAACATTACAAATATGGAAAGCTAAATTAAAGACAAAGGTTTCTTTATCGTTTCAGTAATCCTTTAATAATATCAAAGTTTTTTATTTACTAGTCGTCTCCCGCGACGTCGCCCGCGTATATTTTGGATGTCCCGTGAAATGGTTCAAGTAAATTAATGGTTTAAAGTAATTACTATCGAGGTCACCCACACCACGCTTAAAATACTCGCTTAATATCAGCCTGAACTATAAAAATGACTTGACTATCATGTGTTAGAAAGTAAGAAAATAGTAAGGCAAAAGTAGTTAGTAGTAATCTCTCATTTAGATGCAATACTTTTTTCGGCGAAGTTCACTATCAAATATACTGAGCATTGAACTTGGCTATCATTTTTCACATTGATGTTTTTGTTGGGATATCATAACTTTTTATAGAAATATTTATTTGCTTATTCATAAATCATTAATACATATTTTGTGCAAGCTTCCATCCACTTAATTATAACGGTTTCAGACCCTACAATTAAAAAACTTTCTTTTGTTTTCAGATTTTTTCCTTCGCTTACACATTATTACCTAGCTAGATGCCATATTTCAACTGTCTAGGTTTGTTAATTAGAGCACCGCACCCACACAATTACTTTGATAAACCATATATGGTTTTGCCATGTTTGACTTTTTGTAGTCTAGCTTATAGACCTTTTTTACTATAAAACTGTAATTTGGCATGGGTTTCTTTATATGCTAATCACACCGCCTAAAATATGTATTTTAAAATATTTTTGGGACACCTCCCTACAAGGAATGAATTATGATGAGCATGAGTTCCTACACCGAAAGGGCAACACCAGGGTTTATCTCATGAATCGTGATAGTAAGACAGTTGAAATTTTCAGGAAGGATGTATTCATGTTGCCGTTGAAAAAACAAAAACTTAAAAAACAGTTTTTTTTTCAGGTTGCTCTCATACAACTTATCTACTCTGATAATGATAATAATGAGGGGCTGCCCCATTATTAGGACTTCATATCTTTTGTATGGGACTCCCTGACAACAGATATGATGTTTATGCCATTTTCATAGATAATGGTACGGAACCCTTCGTGACCCCGAAGCGCCATTTCGCGCTAACTACAAGATTAATAGAATTATTATGTGTCACAAACACCAAAGTTGTTTTGGATATTCAGTAACAGCAATTTGAGGAACAACGGTTATAAAAATAAAATTAAGACAGTCTCCACACATTTTCGACAGAACAAAATTGAAAAAATTATTCAGATTTGACATTTCTGAATGCAAATATAATTGGATTATACTGAGTAATCTCTATGTTCGTCGCTCAAGTCCATGTCACCAAATAAGAGATAGATAGTCAATGCATTATTACTACACGATTCAGAAAATGTGTACGTACGTACGTAAATAACATGGAAACCTGAGTTCCATACACGAAGAGAGCTAGACCGACCTTAACTTAACCTCCAATGTTTGTATTTTGTCACAGGAGTCTAGATGTAAATAAATAAATAAAATTAATATAGACCTATCACCTAATAATTTTCTCCCTCCCTCAAATTCATATAATATTTTCTCGTCTCCAATATACTAGAGTCACCAGGGCACAGCTTTAGCATTTGAGATTACTGCTAAACCTACAGTTATGGTTTAGCTCTGATTTTTCCAAATAGAGAAAATGTTCAAAACTACAAAAATTTGACATGAGTGTTTTATGCTTTTTGTTTATATTGTTACTATAGAAACGGATTCATCTCTACGATTGGTACAAAAATATAGTTCATTTATTCACATCAATTATATATGTCGCTACAGCCTTTCTCTTTTTATTTTGCTTAACACGTAGAGGTTGGGGGTTCCATCCTCATGGCATTGAGGAGATTTATCCGCATGGTGATGATGTTTTTGATACTAATTTTCTTTTTGAAATTTATTTTCATTGTTATGTAGTTTTATTAATAGGATTTGCTACTTTAAAAAAAAACCTAAAAATTTAATTAGTTTTTATTTTTAATTTTTTTTATTTTATATGTTAAAATGTCCAAAAATTAAAATAAATACTTATTTCGTTTTCTAAAAAAATATTGTGACTATGTAGAAAAATATTCATGATACCCCCGATTTGAACTCGCGACCTTTGATTAGTATAAGACTGGTGCTGATCCAACTGAGCGTGACGCGGCGCGGCGAAATTAGCTATTATTAGTTCTTAGGTGTTTTACGTAATTAAGTACGCAAATAAAATTGCAAAAATTGACATAGGTCCAGCGTTCGCAGTGGCGTCAAGGGGAATGAGGAAATGGTATCTCGTGCTTGTCATTTGAATAAAAAGATAGCGCTATTTCTGCTTGCATGTATAGAATAGAGATGACACGACGATCAACTGTTGCGTCAAAGTCGTTGCGCGAATCACCATCGTCACAAGTGTGAGAATCACTAAATCAGTGTTTTATGAATGAAAATGTTAATAAAACTGGAAAAAAACGATTGGACGCCCTAAACATCTTTGGTGTCTAAAGTAATCTTAAAAAGACAATTGGAAGAATTTGCTGCTTGTAAGAAAGAATACAGACTAATGAAAAAAATGGACCTTTCTTTGCCTGAACATAACACCGATAAAAACTAAAAAAAAATCATTTGATTCATAGCTGAGATCTCACTTATGTGGTCAAAATGTATATTCTTATAATCCCCTGTTCCTCACATCTGTGTAGCTTGAGCAAATCAAGATCAAAAAAGTCGAAATAGGTCAAATAAAGTGTTTTTAGATATTTCGTTATTCTGATCTAAATAACAAACATTTTGAAATCATTTTAACATGTATATGTGTAGAATGGAATTACCTACTAAAATATGTGATTTTCATAAATATAAGTCCAATAATTTGAAAACTACATAGAAAATACGAAAAAAAAGGGGCCCACTTCTGAGGCAATTATTATCGAGCAAAGTAATTACAATCGTGTTTCCAACCACAATCCAGCTTTCTAGTAATCTTCTTCTATAACATATATAGATTCGAGATTTAAATAATTAGTGTTTCCATGTTAAAACTCAATCGAAACATCGTAAAAATGGAATATCTAAGCCTTAAGGTGGTCAGGCGCCAAAGACCGCGATGCAACATAGTAGTAGAACCTCTGGCAAGATAGGCGACATAATCGCGCAAATGTCAAGTCAACGGAGCAAGAGGGCGGGAAGTAATTAATAGTGCTATTGTTGTGTGTACTGACTGACTGCTACAGTGATTTACGAACTCCGTTAATGCTAGTAGTGGCTAGGTAATAGGTATAAATAAAGATAAGAAAAAGGACAAAATAATGTGATTGGTTTTAAGCACCACATGTTGGGCGCCAATTTAACTTTAGATTTTTCGATAAGAATTTTTAAAGGCATTGTAAATCTTCCAAATATACATTATATAAGGTCTAACTAAGAATATTTCAGAACATCATCATACTTTACTTATCCCTGAAAAAGAAAAATTTATACTATTACCTCTAGGTGGGACTTATGGGTTGCCAATGTAGCATCAATTCCGCTTTTGTTTTGCTTGTACATAATTTTACACTTCACATACACGTATTCTATTCTCCACAATCCAATCGCCTTATATGTCAATTCGTCGAAGCGGCTGCCATGCGGCATGCCACACTAATTATGCCAGTTTGCGGTTTACTTCATCCAACAGTTATCGGTACATGAACAATCAATCTTACATAACAAGAATAGACTTCATGTTATTGAAGCACAGTTACCATGTTTCCCTTCACGAATCACATGTATTATTATTTATTTCACTTGTTTCTCCACTGCAACTTGATAGAATCGTACCTGTGTGCATAATGTGTGTGGGATCACGACCAAGAAACCCCAATCGTTAGAGGCTTTAAAGTACCAAGATAAAGCTTAACTGAAACTATTATTGCAGGATCCAAGAGAGTTAAGCTAATCGGAAAGAATATACATACGATTTCGAAAGCTGAGTATGGTCTTCCCTGCTGGAGACAATGTTAAAAAAATAAAACCTCATAAAAGGGAGATACACTAGGAACAAATAACGTATCTTTTCATGTCTGGTATTGACTGCAGCATGTTGCAGCTATGCGCAGACTAGAGTCGTTTCTATGCCAAAATATTCCAACTCGCGACGCTAACTCGAACCCCATCCTTCACCGGTTTCAAAGGAAGAAATGCCGCCTCCGTCTGATTAATTAATTTGTCGCTTAAATTGTAGCAGCTTGTTGCGCTATAATTCATTTGTATTGTGCAGTGTGAAAGAAAAGGAATATACCTACAGCTTGTAGCGGAATACTAAGAAGTAATAATGAAACGTTGTAGTCTCAACTCTCAGCTATAGATTTTTTTTAAGTACGATCGAAATAGCTGTTTATTTGTCATTTATTTTTGTTGTAATGCAAACTTACTAAAATAATTTGCACTTGTTTATAACAACTGTGTCAGACAAGGAATCTACGTCTTACGCTATCCGGGCGCTGTATTTTGTTATCAGTTATCTTATTATTTTTCTTTTCATGAATAAGCTCCTGCAAACCTCCAAATATGATAAAATACGTCCAGTAGAGAAGATACCAAGGTAATATTCGAAGAATTGATTAAAAAATTGGGACGCGCGGAATTCGCGATCTCATTTCGTGCAATTTGCCAAGTATCGAGAGCTATCATTACATTATATTGAGATGAAAATGAACATGTTTTTCCGTTATTACCTCACCCACAACTGGAATTCGTATTTGGGTTAATTAGGCATTTTATTATTTACTACGAGTGCGTTCTACTTGATCCAGACAACTCGGCGCCGGCAATTCTATGGGTTCGTTATGAAAGGGCTTAATTTGACTAAAGTAGAGCCAATCTAGACAATGTTTCCTTTTTTCTTAAAGTCTTGGAAATTGTACTTATATAGGTTTATATCAAGTGGCTTGTATGCCTGTAATGCCATGTGTTTTCTTTGCTAAAGCGCTTTGCAATGTAGAACTTAAAATAGCTATCTGATTTACCAGATTAAAATTCCTCAGTGATACATAAAGGATTTCTCCTACTCAACAATTATAATCCTGCCGTAACGAATGGGCTGCGTGTGCGCATAGCAACGAACGCAGCACGTTTGTCTGACGCCGTCAAATGAGTCTCGTATGTATAAGGATTTATTATGTGCGATTGTAAGCTGCTAAAGATTTTATATTCAAAACTTCAGCTAACTTCAGCTAACGAACATCACAATTTATTAACCAGTTGAAAAAACCGATTCTCATAATCGATTCGTACGTGCATCCATAAAATAAATCATCGAAATTATTTGTAATGGTCAACGCAAATGGCACATTGCGCCCCTGGCCGAAAAAAGGGAAAATAAATAGGCAACATTAACCCATGTGTCGCAGTGGCTGTAATCAATTGACGTTTCGCTGAAACGTCGGGACCTACCGTGACACCGTACAGTCCGTACCGTATCGTACAGTCAACATACATATACAACTACATACATATGCTAGACTGTAGGGCTGTAATTTTTTTAATGACTATAATCTTTAGGAAAAGGCGGTTTATAAGCATACAAATCGTATGAGTTGAAATCGTTTATTTTATTTTTCAAAAAAGCATGGCTAAAAATTGTTAAATAATAGAGTGATTAAATAGGCACTGAATTTATTTATGGTATATGAAAAGAGTATCCCTTGTGACTTAACTTAGCGAAAATTCAAGATTAAATCCATTTTCAACAGCTCTGGAAAAGTACTAAAATTAATAACTTAGTACAAACACATAATAGCAAGAATTAACGGTCTCACAAGGCTAAGTAAAGGGTAAAAGCTGTGTTAAAGGGATCGCAGCCCTAGGTGTATAATGGGCCGTTAACTTCACGTAAGCTATTCGCGAAGCTGGTCTAATAATGTTCTGTTTTAATAGACCGCGCGCTTCCGACGCTGACACGTTGCGTCAGCCGTCTGCGGGAACGTCCGATGCTCAATTTTTACTGCTGCATGTTACGAACATTTTTAATATTACACGCGGACAAACAAAAATAATACCTTAACCAATGTAAGTTAAGGTATTTTTTCTTTAAAACAAGCACGTAGTGATTTGGGAGTAACTTAAAATATATGAACTTAGAAGTGTGTAATTGTTTTCTGTAGTAATGGCGTATTTTTTTCTATCATAATTAAAATTAAAGCTGTTTATCACGTCGGAAAAAACACACATCAACACTGTCTAGGGATATTTTAGATTAACTCATACAAAATTATAGGGATTAAAACATACAAAATGTATATATTTAAAAAAAAACATTTATCAGAACTTTATACAAAATATCCCTAGACAGTGTTAGGTAGTATGTAACTTTATGAAACATAAAGAGTTTTAAAACACTACATTCATTAAAACCTATATCTGAGTGGAAAACAAATCATGTATAACAATTTCACTGTCTTAGTGTCTGTTTACTATGTAAACCTTTATTCACATCCTGTAATAATATTTTATTGCCTCAAGCAAGTGTGTTACAGAAAATTAAGGGAAAATGTTACCTCCGTATACCTATGTATAACCTACCTATGTATAAAATCAGATCAAGGGCTTTTCAGTGATTGCCTCCATTGCCTACTTTTTATGTAGTTCGTCCTCCTGTGGCGATCAGATAAAAAATAAGGACAGCTATTTTTATAATGGTGGAGGATCACCCACACGTTTTACTGAAACAGAAAATACACAACTTACCTATCGATGAAACAAAATACTAAAGTAAATAGAGTCTTAATTACATAAAATATTAAATACCTCGTTTCTTTTCCATACCCTTTTTCTCATATCCAACATTTGTTGACAAACCTTTAAAAGTTACTTTTTCAGTTACACCCACAAACAGTTACACTAAAGTTGACTAAACGATCCTAGCAATAACCATACTCATAAAGGAAAACTACTTAATATTACTTAGATTACTCCCTTATTTTCACTCTGATTACCACTTGCACACCAAGGGCAGTAAAGCCACAGATTAGTAAGAGTATGTCAAAGCTCCACAGTATAAATGTTACGTACAGAGAGGAAGGCGGGGGTGGTTTCCACTGGGGTATCATTCATGCCCGAAACTGGGTTATTAGAACGTTTGGGAACCCACTTATTTCGTAATTGCCAACCTGTGGACGGGTCAGTTTGGCTTACCTTGGTGATTCATCTTGATTGAATTATGTTTACCTTTTACTTTGTTGTGTAAGTGAAGTTAGGTACCTTTAGGTAGATTGGTAGGTTTCAGTGTGTGACAGTAAGTAGTTTACTACATACAATGGCCCAATCGTGAGGCTAAGTGCGGAAAACACCCCAGCCAAACTAAGTTGGTGACTATAAAATCTATTTTTACTGTTAGGATCTTACTGAATTACTACTATTTAAAGCAGATTAATCATCCTTGATACTTTGGGCTTTAGGTACTAACATTCTTAGTATTAAGGCTACCTTTCTACAACCCAATGTGTGCAATAATAATTAATGTCTTTAAGTAAATAAATAAAAATAAATACTTATAAAAATATCTGAATAAACATTTGCAAATATGAAGATAAAAAATTGCTTAGGTATCTGTTTCATCTTGAAATACAATTTACAAACATATATAATTCCTAGCAATTTTCAGTCGGACAAACAGCTCCTTGAGAAAATAAACATTAACATCCTAGACTTGTAAACATTTGAAAACGTTATCCACGCCGCCTACTTAGTAAAATAAACAAGGTGCTATTTGCATGCCTTGTCGAAATATAGGTCAGGTCGCGATATCTGCCACGGGGATGCATCGACGCCCCGGTAACCCAGTTGCAAGCAAGGGCACAGCCTACCCACCCCTGGACCACTGGACCAGATAGGGAGAGCCCCCGGTGCCTTCTACTTACCCCCTCGTCCTCTTGCCAAGTGAAGAGACGCGGAGGGAGATGGAGGTCTCTTTATAATGGCTATACCAACCAATCTCACGACACATTGCAACTCCTAATGATAGCCCGGAGCGTGAAAACGAAGCTTTCAAGCCCGATGGCTGTGGAGAGCCTCTTGTCATAAGGCTTACAAGACTTTTTCAACATCAACTCTTGGCTCTTTGAAGTGGAGAGATTAATGTTTATTTTAATCTTATTGACACTTGTTATTACGTATTAGCTTACAACATTATGTAACTTATATTTTAAATTTACTTCGGCAAAAAAAACTTGTTACCGGGGTTTTGGGCAAACACTACGTAAGAAGCTATACTAGGTGTCGCAAATGAATTTGATTTAACAGACCTAATGTGTTTGGTCTATGAAGCATAATCATTATGAAGTCAAAGATGAGAAATAAAAATAAATTAAATAGTAAAGCAGAACATTGCCGCCTAGTTTCCCATGCTCTACAATTTTCATGAAATCACTCTGAAAGTATTCCACGCGTTTTGGTTCAAAAGAAGCTCATACGCTCAGAGCTTAGAGTCTTTTATAAATGTGCCTGGATTACGTGTTGTACGTTCGTTAGTCGTGTAGGTATTGTATTTAGACATGAGAGTATTTAATTAGTGCAAAAATCAGGCGATGCATTGTTTTCGGCGGAAGTGCGCTCGGTTTGACCCTCGTTCATTAAAAAGCTTTATCTATACTAGTGATGTGCTCGATGTTTTTAACAACGTTAATTAAGGAAAGGAATACATCACAGAAATTTTCTACGAAATTACGTAATTCGTTTTTTTTTTGTATTGAGAAAATGATAGAATTGTAGTAACTTAGTTAAGAAAAGTAATGTGATACTAGATAATTCGTAATAATCTCGAAAAAAGTGATCTCGGCTCTACGAAATTACTTATTTTTTTATACTTACCCACGCCACTACACAATATCAACTGCGTGATGAACATAAAGGGCTAGAAGTATCTAATAAAACACCTTAACGAACCGTAAAAGAGATAATTAGAAGAAAACGCCTATTTTTTTGTAAATAAACTTAATTACGGCATCTAATATCACATGCCTGACAAATTATCGACAAAAAGATACACCTACCGACTAATGTATTTTTAACTATTTATCTTCAATTATCTTATTTATCTTCTCGTACCTACATGTAGCTAAAACCTTCTTGATTAAATTAATACCTAGGCACATAATTACTCTTACTAGAGGGATACAGGAGGAATTTAGTCACTTTCACACTTATCTGAATACTGAATACGCTGTTACGTAAGTGATATTAATTAAAATTGAGTAATAGTATGTAGTAGGTACCATTATCTAGGCACGAGCAAAACATGTTATTTTTCATGAAAGTCTTATTTTTCAGTCTTCAGTTTGATGTCAGTGCCAGGCGCAACGCTACTCTACAAAACAGTACCTACTTAAAACACCCAGGGGAAAGATTTTATAACTCTTTGTTACTTAGTCGGCCGAGCTTAGGTTTTATTTTCGTTTAGCTTTTTAAGAAAGTCTTAATTAATTCAGCGGAGGTTTAAATCATATTAAAGTCTGTTTGCTTTTACAGTGAATTTAAATGTGGTGGCGGTGGAGGTGGGATTGGATTATTCTCATGCAAATATTTTGGTTAGCTCCATTCCGTGATAACGGATAGGTACTTACGTCATTAAAGACCAAATGTTAGTACGTATATCGTTGAAACCTATAAGTAATAAGATGCACTAAGGTATCATCAGATAGTAGAATATTTATAAATTGCACTTGTAAAAAGCAACTGTGAAAGACGAGGAATCGAACCCCGTGTCTTACGCTATCCGGGTGCATGCCTAATATCACTCGGCCACCGTCACATTGGCAAGCCTGTTGAATTTTGCAAGTTCTTTCTTTAACGCGTAGGCTGCGTGACTTCATCAATGTTGCGAGATTGCTCTGACAAAATACTATAAAAACAAAAAATATAACTATAGTAGAATCAACTAACAGATGAAAGAACCAAGAACCAAATTTTACATGTTTTTACTAGACTTGTGTTTTCCGATCTTGAATTAGCAATATCCCAAACACCTATCCAATTAGTGACATAAGTTCGTCCAGAGAATCTCGCTAGGCATGCAAGTCGATGCCACTATCGTGATTCTGAGAATTTGTTCACCAAACAAGTTATGGGAGGTGCACACTATCGGCCGCGAACGCACACAACGTCGAGTGTAACGCTGTTCTGTTTGAAGCCTGGCAAGCTGCGGGGCGAGAGGTTGTTGTGATTGTGACTTGTGCACACATAAAGACTGTGTCTTTGTGTGGGTGTGGCGTGTCTGTGAGCGTTGGAAGCGTAGGCGTTACGTACACAGAGCTTTCACGGCGCAGCCTTGGCCGCGAGACACGTGCGTCGCTAGGGCAGCTCGGCCCTACGGTGTCGGTATCGATAGTAAATATTAGTTGAGTGTGTGTGTTGATATGATAACGTTATAGAATTAAAATAAGCGATTTGTATTTTTTATCAAGTATAACATACAATCATACAGGCACAAAATAATGAATGAAAAACCTACTGTAGACAAGAAGAATGTATAGCAAGGCGCACCCCTTATTCCAAAAATGTAGTTACGTGCTTTGAACCTTACTAAGATATTAATTTAAAAGGGTGTCTTAATTTTCAGAAAATGACGTTTCATGCGATGACATACAGCTCAGGTGGGTAAACCAGGCGCAACCAGTACAGATACAAGACACCTGGGTTAAAATCCAGATCACTATCGTTTAGTGCAGTGCAAACACAGGGTCAGCTAGGGGAAACATTCACCGTGTTTGTTAACAAGGTAGCTGGAAAGAAAAATCACAGTCAGTCTTGACCTGGCTCTCTCTCGCTTTCAGTTCAGCTGAACTGCACGTGCATACAGATCGTCTAGTGTAGACACAGGATGAGCTCTATACGCAAACAGCTCGGGAAACATCTAGGTACCATATTTGTTAACAGGGTTGCTGGAACGAAAAATTTGATTCACAAGTCAAGACCAAACAACACCCCTGAAAACTCACACCCTGTCACAATCTTATCGATATTTACTCACCCACGAGTACCACAGCACATCCCTAAGCGGGTGGCGGCGGGTGGTAGTACTCCCTGGCTCTCTCACTATCAGCTGAGCCGCACGTGCATACAGATCGTCTAGTGTAGACACAGGGTCAGCTCTACACGCAAACAGCTCGGGGAACATCCACCATGTTTGTTAACAGGGTTGCCTGAACGAAAAGTCGACGGGAGGAGGAAAATACCGAAATCAGTCTATTTCGGAAATCTGTGCTTTGGCTAATGAAATGTGCTAAGCACTGGCATTATTTCTTTCTAAGACATAAATGATGGGTAGGTAGCGCTCTACATAGTTTCTTTTACTAGTAAAAACCTTGGAAAATTTCACTATTAAAAGCAATTCTGGCCTTATTATTGGAAAGGTTTGCCTAAGTATGGGATGTTTTTTTTTCCTCTTGATAATGGAAATGTCGTAGCTAGCCCTTATGTAATTAATACAACAGCATTTCACTGGCGCCCGACACGGGCAGTGCGATGTTTGTAACACGATGTAAGTTTACTTGTGATTTCTACCTTATGTAATGTAAAAGTACATAACAATGGGCTGGCACCCAGATAGGTAGTTCTGCTGATATATAAAATAATAGACACTGTTTTCACTCCCATTGAAGTATGTATAATTATATATTTAAGTTTAAATAAATATCTATTAACCTCTTCAATTGAGAGTAATGATTCAGTCGTGTTCGGTCCTATAAATAAATGCAACAATGTAATGATCGACTGAATCAAGCCGCATTCTAGGATAAACCAGCTACTGCCGCAATGTAGCGCAAGACAGAAGGCACGCGATGAGTGTACAAAGTAAATTCCACACTTCATAATTATTATTTTTTAGGGTTCCGTAGCCGATGGCAAAAAACGGAACCCTTATAGTTTCATCAAGTCTGTCTGTCTGTCTGTCTGTCTGTCTGTCTGTCTGTCTGTCTGTCTGTCTGTCCGTCCGTATGTCACAGCCACTTTATTCTGAAACTATAAGCATCACATAGCTGAAACTTGGTAGGTAGGTGTATTTTGTTCATCGCTTTCCAATTCAGATACAAAAAGTAAGAAAAATAATATTTAAGGGGGGGCTCCCATACATGAAACTAAAACCTAAAAAGATTTTTTTACTTAAACCTATGCGTGTGGGGTGTCTATGGATAGGTCTTTTAAAATGATGTTGAGGTTTCTAAAACCATTTTTTCTAAAAGTGTAAGGTTTGAGATATAGACGCTTCCAAAGTGGTAAAATGGGCGTCACCCCCTCTCTAACTTATGAACTAAGAAAGTGAAAATTTTGAAAAAAATATATGATGTAGATCTCAACAAAAACTTGCAACGAAAATTGGTTTGACAGAGATCGAACCAGTAGTTTTTGAGATATTGCACATTTTTATCAACCGCAAATATAACTTTGTCTTTCATACAATCACTATGAAAAACAAAGTTATTTTTGCTGTCGCAATATATTGTGATGTTTTCGTTAAGCGAAAGTAAGTGGACCCTGAATTCAGTTAAGAGTGGCACGGAACCCTCAGTGCGCGGGTCCGACACGCACTTAACCGGTTTTTTATTAAATAGTCCCCCTAGCTAGTCGATTTCGACTACGGTGGCCAGTCACAACGACTAACCGAGAAAGAGAAAACCAGTAAAGTGCGTGTCGGACCCGCGCACTGAGGGTTCCGTGCCACCCTTAACTGAATTCAGGGTCCACTTACTTTCACTTAACGAAAACATCACAATATATTGTGACAGCAAAAATAACTTTGTTTTTCATAGTGTTTGTATAAAAGACAAAGTTATATTTGCGGTTGATAAAAATGTGCAATATCTCAAAAACTACGCGTTCGATCTCCTTCAAACCAATTTTCGTTGCAAGTTTTTGTTAAGATCTACATCATATATATTTTTCAAAATTTTCACTTGCTTAGTTCAAAAGTTAGATGGGGGGGGACGCCCATTATACCACTTTGGAAGCGTCTATATCTCAAACCTTACACTTTTAGAAAAAATAGTTTTAGAAACCTCAACATCATTTTAAAAGACCTATCCATAAACACCCCACACGCATAGGTTTGAGTAAAAAAAAAATTTTAGGTTTTAGTTTCATGTATGGGAGACCCCCCTTAAATATTATTTTTTCTTGCTTTTTGTATCTGAATCGGAAAGCGGTGAACAATATACACCTACCTACCAAGTTTCAGCTTTGTGATGCTTATAGTTTCAGAATAAAGTGGCTGTGACATACGGACGGACAGACAGACAGACAGACAGACTTGACGAAACTATAAGGGTTCCGTTTTTTGCCATTCGGCTACGGAACCCTAATAAGACGAGTACTATTAAAAAATCAATCAATCAATCTATATCTTAATTCAAAGAACTCGTGTTTCAAGTCAAAATACAGAAGATTAAAATAATGGTAAAACTAATCAATTTATTAAAAATAAGAAAAAAGGGAAATTATCAAACTTGTTTATTCCAAATTTGGACGGTGATGCCATACTCAGGTTTTTTTTCACCTTTTGGGAGGTATAGCGTTAGTTTTCAGACTATACATTCATAGGTTATAGATCTCATCTCATCATTACTGATAGAGGCTGATTAAGCTTCTGGAGCCCTATTTTTGAATCACTCGCTTGGATATGGCGTGTGATTTTCGTTCGAAAACTCATTAAAAATCAACGGAAATCACTGAAAATTTGGACGTGAGTACTCACAAAATTGATCAATGATTTTTCAAATCCTTTTTGTGTAGATTACAACTGGTTTTCATTCCAAAATTCGACTTTAAACATTGAATATCACACGCCATCTTGACGCGAGTGATTCAAAAATAGAGGCCCTGATGCTGATGCTCTTCATTACTTTATTTCCTTCATTCTGCTCGAGCAAATCATGTTAGGTCACTTAACTTTAGAAATTATCTATCAAAGAAGGGCCTGCTGCTAAATAAACAGGTATTTCTATTAAGTACTGTCTACTTACTTAATCACTGATCACGATCTTTCCCACTGGCTGGTGTAAATAATTACGTTGATTAAATACAAACTGTTAATAAGAATTCCACGCATTTCCAACTCGTTGTTGTTACCTACCAACATGACTGTTAAGGAATAGTGTAGCTAAGTAACTATGTGATGATGACACACCAAGGTTAAAATAAGGAAAACCAATACGATCTCTTTACGATATCAATAAAATGGTCTATTATCCTATCATGCTTTCTAAATTGACAGACAATAAGATAATTCAGCTTGGTGAATCTGCACTGAACAATTTTAGCGTTAGTGTATCTGGTACTACTATTTTACAGCCGACTATTGAAGCAACTTCCTGAAATATTTTATGTTGTTTAGATTTGGTTTTAAAAGCTCCACCGTCATAGAAAATAATTTAAAAGAAAAAAAATATTTGAATTAACTTGCATTAAATCAAGTTATCTTTTTGCACTATGAATTTTCAGGAATTTTCGTATAAAAATCTACAAGTAAAACAACAACTGGGGGCGTATTGCGATCCAACTTATTCCGTTCAATTCCGAGGCAGTTCAATTCCCACTCAGTGTAAACGAATATTATCAATATAATAATATTATAATAATACTACAATGGTATGAATATTAATATTTTATATGTTTAATTATAGTAATATTATCAATAGAAGGCGAAATTGCAATAAGAATTGCTAATTTGACTGTAAAGCTGAGCGTTTTACCTGTCAAAAATGCATCGCAATACGCACCCTGCTGAGTATGTATCCTGCTTTATTCAAAAGTTTGGGTAGAAATTACTTTTGTTGCTACATAGCTACTCAGTATGCGTTATACCTAGGTACTGTAGTATAGTCTCTCTCAGACAAGCGTCGGTAAAGCAACATCCAGAGATGTAGTATGTACCAAAATACAACACAACTGGCCATAGCAATAAAACAATAATGACTCACAGTTCCTAAGCCAATCTAGATGCTGGCTAACAATGCGTAGGCTCACAACTGGATCTTGTGTGCAAACCAGTTTTAGACTTAGGAAACTACAATAAAATGCTTAGAATCGTACCTACATGTACAAACAGCATCATTTACTGTATTAATTTTGCTCTATAGCCAATCTTGTGTTTTCAGGGACATACCAATCGGCTTTAACCATTTCATTATTGGAAAGGTTTGCCTAAGTATGGGATGTTTTTTTTCCTCTTGATAATGGAAATGTCGTAGCTAGCCCTTATGTAATTAATACAATAGCATTTCATTGGCGCCCGACACGGTCAGTGCGATGTTTGTAACACTATATAAGTTCACTTGTGAGTTCTACCTAATGTTATGTAAAAGTACATAACAATAGGCTGGCACCCAGATAGGTAGTACTTTCCTTATAGTGCCAAGTTTTCTGCTGATATTTAAAATAATAGATACTGTTTTCACTCCCATTAAAGTACAAATTGTGTGTTGAATTTTGTATAAATAAATATCCATTAACCACTTCAAATTTTGAGAGTAACGATTAATTTTGCTCTATAGCCAATCTTGTGTTTTCAGGGACATACCAATCGGCTTTAACCATTTCATTCAGAAAAGCTTAAATACAAGTATATATACATCAGCTTTTATAATATTCTACCTACTCTGGATAAGTAAATATTTTTGGGATTACATAAGACGACTTTGTGACTTCGGAATGGTAGGTAGTTTAGTACATTAGACAAAAACTGCGTACTCAATTATTCCCTGAATGCAGTCACAAAAAGCTTGAGCACATCTGCAGCGCATACCGACGAAGCCACTTTTAATCTCGAATAACAAATTCAGCCGCCCGCGTCACTTTGTTTTGTAACGTCGATCTTGATATGCGCGGGCGCATGAATGCATTCGCGGTGCGGCGGCTTCCCCATATGGCCAAGGCTAGGCCTTTTATGGCTCACATAAGTGGCCACTCACCCACCGTCTGAACGAGCCACCAATATCAATGAACTGGCCATCAATAAAACATGTGGCACTAAGCCAGGAAAGGAAACGGCGAAATGAGAAAAAGAAATATTTGAAAAAGGCATGCGATGCGTACACTCGATTGTTTTGCAATCGGAAAGCATTCAATGTTAAAAGCTCCGTGTACACAGCATGAAATATTCGCTATGATTATTTTTTTGCCGGCTACCGGTCGGTTCGGTGTTACATAACGCCAACGCGGCTATTCTGCTAGGTGATAACGATCTTGTTTTATTGGTGAATGATAAGGTTGCTGAATAATTCAAGCGTGGAGCTGGTTTGGAGATGCTATTTCGAGAAGTGGTGGCTGGATGAAACAAAAATAATAAGAGTTCTCGAGTTTCGTGGGAATGTCGACGGTCACGGCGCGGACGAGCCTCACTCACGATCGCGCCTCCACCTGTTTCCACTAATTAAACAACCAATTACTCACATTTTTTAGCTATTTCACCAATAAATTGAACATCAATCAGCGCTTCCAATACTACATCAGTCAGTAGACTGATTGATTAGATATCTGATGAATTGAAATTAAATATATTTTTTGATTAGTTTTGGTGCCATAATCTTGTTTAGGCAGAAGTTTAGATAAATATAATGACTCGTATTAAAAAAAACCCATCATAATATATTCCTAATGGAATAGAAAGTAAATATGCTATTTCTAATAGAGATTCTGTGGTTCCAACGCCTGTCCACGGACCCCTAATTAAGTGGTTCGCCACTGCATTCCAGACGCTCATTTTCTGGGAACATACCTCTTTAATGCAAAGGCGGAATGTCGGTTTCTTCAACACAGTGCATGTATGATTTTCATTGAAATTTAAAAAAGACGACACAGACGGCTGTAGTATAAAATCACGTGTGTCGGCGACGTTTGAGTCTCATTTTTTGTCCGCAATACGCAAGTTATATTTAGGGATCGTAAAGTATACTCGTACGTTCATGAATGCAATCTGCCTTGAGATATGAAATTGATACTAGGTTTTTTTCCAAATCTGACTTGGAATGGATGGATATTTGCAACCTATACCTACTTAGGCACAATTTAAGAGGCGAGACATAAAGCAAACTTGGCTTAGCATTTAGTCCGGTGGATTTCCATCAACCCCAAAAAAAACTCTGTGGATTTTTCTCAGGAATTCCAAGAGTGGTTGTAGAACAATAAAACGACGTGCTACTGAAGGTGTGCTACTCCGATTCCCATGAGGTTGATGGCGACTGAAGCCCCATGCCACGCGATCACGCGAGCTGCGTGCGAATCGCGTGAGAACAACCAAGTGCTCATATTTTGCATTTTTGTACACCATTAATGAAGTCATGGTACAGAAAATGATGCACGCTGGCGTCAAAGAATTATCTCATCGAAGTTTGATAGAAGACATGGATTATATTCTTGTATTAGATAATGATTACATACTTTGACCAATTACTATTTATCTGTGCTTTATGGTATTGTAAGAAGCGCTCACCGTTTATATATGGTTGTTATAACAAATATTGTAAACCTAGGTATTTTCCCCTTGACCTAATAATATTATGTGGTTGTAACATGATGGTGTTTTAGTTTCAGAATAAACACTTCAAAAGCATGACACAAGAACAGGTTGGCGTCGTTTGTTGTCCCAATCGGCCTAAGAGCCCTTGTCCTGCCCACACGATCACGCAACTGCGTAATCGTACACACTCACATAATAAATATTCTGCCCTTAATACGAGCCCATAAAGTTCAAAATCAAATGCATTCAATGAGGAGGACTGTATAGACCTTTTCGATAAAGCCAAATTTAAACAAGGAGCAATAGCAGAAAAACCTGTAGAGTCAGTGTCGACGAGGACCGCTGATATCTGAAACATTACAATAATCTGGGTAGGTTACAGTGTTTGTAATCAAATTCCATCAAGAAACCTAAACGAAGAAATAGCATCACTACAGCTCAGTCATTATCCAGGTTATATTCATTTATACAAATACCTAATAGGACGACGAAACTGCGATTGTTGTATTTTCAAAAAGTGTTTTCTTGATTATTTATTAGATACCTATCTCCTGCAGCCATTACAAACTTTCTTCATGACCTAAAAGTATGACTAGAAATGTATTATTTGAGCATCAAGTCTACTTTACTACAATTTGTACAATAAAGTTTTTAAATAGCGATATTTTGTATGTGTGTAGTAGGTAAGATATTATTTCGCAAGTTTAGGCATGGCTATTTATTAGTCAGCGCCAACGGCCGAGCAAACAGGAAATCTTTGAAGCGCTCTCAACCGCTAGTAGTTAGATACTATACTGCAACACAGCGTGGGCCGAAATAGTAGAAGGCATAATAAACATGCCAGAACAAGTCTTGTGGTTGTAACTTAAAAACTTATCAACATTTTCCTCCTGCTTACCAAACTTGGAAAGAGGATATCAAGACTTATTTGTACACGGTTTTGCTAGTAATTAATTATACATAAAATTATCGTTGACGCATAAAATTCGAAGATTCAAATAGCCTAATGTGTCTATCATAAATGTTTAACCAAGTATTAGTTAGAAATCGGTTTTAAACACCCTTCTTCACTTAGAGTAAGATGATGTACCTACAAGTTACAGACAAAACCATTAGGATACAGAAATAACCCCAAATTGTTTGTGTATACTAAATAAGTAACAAGTCTTCATTTATTATCTTCATTTTTGATTTTGAATTTTGATCATCATAGCTGACGTAAAAGTTTTTCGATAAAATTTTATTCAAGGCGACAAAATACATTTATGTCAATTGACTACATATTTGATTCTCACTTTAATTTATATTGCGTAGCTTCACGGCTCGTTTAGTTAGGCAGTGTAGCAAATAGGTTTTAGCGAGTCTGTAATGGCCTAGGTAAACAACTTATTTTGGCATAGCTTGGAGAGATAGTGGTTGCATGAATATTTTAGAAACTCCATTGCATAACCTCATTACTAGGTTATCGTTTTTTCCGCAAGCCTTTCTTTTGTAACATCAGGTTATATTTGGAAACCAATTGACACGTAGATAGGTACCCTATTTGTTTGTATTTTCAATAGGTGTTAAACTGCTGAAAATATCTAAGTACCTACTTGCAGCAGAACTGCACAACTCGTCAGCCAAAGTGCTATCTTAATAGGTAGGCACTTAGATGCCATATTAAGTTTATATAATCTGGAGCCCTATTTTTGAATCACTCGCGTCAAGATGGCGAGTGATGTTCAATGATTAAAGTCGAATTTTGGAATGAAAACCAGTTGTAATCTACACAAAAAGGATTTGAAAAATCATTGCTCAATTTTGTGAGTACTCACGACTAGATTTTGAGTGATTTCCGTTGATTTTTAATGTGTTTTCGAACGAAAATCACACGCCATATCCAAGCGAGTGATTCAAAAATAGGGGCCCTGCTCAGTAACATCAAATCAAATAGTGACCCACGCGAAAAACATGACCTCAGATTATTGAGCTCAATGACTGCATCTCGACACGTGTAAAATTAACTCAAGATTATAATACAAACTTAGCCTTATTTGTCTCCTATTTTTAGGACAAAGAGCAACCTCGTGACTCCTAATAGGCCTTTATCGCAATATCTTTAAGTTCGCAAGTGGGGCGTCCGCCGGAGTGGATCTTAAAATAGCCGCGCAACGAGTGCAGCGCGTACGCAGCTTACGCGTCAATAAACAACTGATTGCTGACAATTTTCGCTGAGTGGGAACGGCGAGTCGGTGATTACAAGACTTTGATATTTGAACATGTCTTCATTTAAAAGTAAGTATACTGAGATGTAAGAAAAAGTTCGTTACTACCATAAGATTTTTTAAATTCGGGTTTTGGCTTTTGTAGAGCAACCTTTTTTGAGGTCTACATGTCGTTTATGCTGTAACTAGCTGTGCCCGCGACTTCGTCCGCGTGGAATAGTGACTTTGGATAGAATTTTTAATTTATAGGCTTATGATTTTACAAATAAGATACTTAAGTATAAGTACTTATAAGTACGCAAGATATAAAGTATTTATATAGTACATTTTAGTACTCACTTATCATTAAAATTGGCCATATTACAACAATAAGAAGCAAGTAGTAGGTACATCAAAGGTGATCAATTATTATGACCATACCGATTATTTGGACGTTCACAATTTGTATTTCGATTAGGAATTCCTTTGTTTGATAGGATAATATGGTTACTTTACTTTTAACTACTACTTTGCCACAAAAAAAACTACTACTTTACTAACATTTTACTTTGTTGTGTGGAAAAAATGGATCTAAATATAAATTTTTTCATGGCACTGTTTTGTTATACTTTGGCAAGTACATATACCATAAAGTACCAAATATTCATTTAATTTATACAAACCAATATGGAGGAAACACTACACATTGAATTAAAACACTTTACAGATTCATTTCCACCCACATTTATTTTAAATTGTTTCGCCTCGGCCCCGTCCCGCCTTAGCCCCGGCCCCATCGAACGGGATAAAAAGTATCCTATGTCCTTCTCCTGGTACTAAGCTACCTCCCCACCGTTTCGTCCCGGTCCCGTGCTACCCCAGCCCCGGCCCCGTCTAGCGGGACAAAAAGTATCCTATATGCAGTATCTTATGTCCTTCTCCTGGTACTAAGCTACCTCCCCACCGTTTCGTCCCGGTCCCGTGCTACCCCAGCCCCGGCCCCGTCTAGCGGGACAAAAAGTATCCTATATGCTTTTCCTGATTCTAAGCTACCACCCCACCAACTTTCAGCCAAATCGGTTAAGCCGTTCTCAAGTTATAAGTGTTGTAACAAACACGACTTTCTTTATATATATATATATTTTCTGCCTACCCCCTAAGTCTACTGGCGTGATTATTTCTATCCTAGTTTACTCTCCAAGTGATGCTGAGTCAAATAAAAAAAGCCCCATCAAAATCGGTTTAGTAGATTCTGAGATTAGCCCGGACAAACAGACAGACAGACAGACAGACAGACAGACAGACAAAAATTTTAAAAATTGTTGTTTTGGCTTCTATTACGGTAATTAAGACGGGGTGTAACAATTTTTCATAAAAATCTTCAATGTACAGAAATCGATCTTTTACAGTCTTATTATATGTATTATATGTATTATTATATGTATATATATATAAGAAGATTTTCTGCCTACCCCCTAAGTCTACTGGCGTGATTATTTCTATCCTAGTTTACTCTCCAAGTGATGCTGAGTCAAATAAAAAAAGCCCCATCAAAATCGGTCCAGTAGATTCTGAGATTAGCCCGGACAAACAGACAGACAGACAGACAGACAGACAAAAATTTTAAAAAATTTTGTTTTGGCTTCTATTACGGTAATTAAGACCCCCTGTAACATTTTTCATAAAAATCTTCAATGTACAGAAATCGATCTTTTACAGTCTTATTATATGTATATAGATTAGGAACCTTGGGTAAAAAAATACTTTACACACATTATGTGTGCCTCAAATAGTTACTTCTGTCAAAGTGTCTGAAATGGTTTTCATGAGAAATGCGGATGATTTGCAAATAAATCGTCACATTTGGAAACATTTGTTTTTTGTTATTCTCATATTTCATTTTGGAACTGCAGTTCAATGCGGACATGTGCCATCATCAACTGGTCTTCAACGTGTTAACACATGGCGACCGTGAGTGGCGGCGCAAGGGCATCGCGTAGCGCGGTAGCTGGGACTACGGCGCTACACATATGTGTATACAGGGTACACTCACCGGCACATCAGACTTAAAATTCCCCTTGTAACCCTATGCATGCAGTACAATATATAAATACAGTAATTAGTAACACATATTATGTCTCTCGTATCCAAAACAATTACGTTAATATTTATCTGATTGCAGATTTTGGTATAAAATTTTATGTATACTTAGATAATAAATAAATAATCATATGTTTTCGGTAATGCTTAAGTTTTCTGTATGTAACGATCAAAAAGTTTTGTATCTTCCTTTTGAAAGGCATGTAAGTACTTATAACCGCAATAATTTGAACCTTAATTCGATTAAACCTTAAAATTTCACGATTGCTCGATGTCGAAGGACCAACAGAGTAGGCAAGTTCACTATTAAGGCATATTCACCAGGCGCGTCACATCGCCCTTTACGACTATTTACAAAACCAACAAACAGTGTTATGATCGTGTGTGACGTGTTTAGAATGCATAATCACCCTTAAGACGAACAACCAGTCAATATTGATCAAAACAAACTTTACGACCTGTGAACTTGACTGTTCAATCTAGCGTAATAATATTATTCCTGAATATAAAGCTACAAAATTTAACCAGCCCATTTTCGTAGCTATTGCATAAATAATCTAGCTTAAAATTTGGCACTTACCACTGAGACTGGGCATTAGTATTTATTTAAATTCCACGAAATAATTAAGAAATTATAGACTCGGAGTCGGTTTGGAATAGACCGACTCTACCAGTATGGGTCACTTTTAATATGTCCATTAAAATGCTAATTTTTGATAAGTGTTTTGAATGCTAAATATGAATAAACCTTTTTTTATCTAGAAGTCAAAGTGCCTTACAAAAACTTATTTTAAGTAGTAATTAACTTATACGTATGATTTATTAAAAATCGGAGATAAGTATTTCTTTTCGATCAGAACTTTTTAATTAAAAATATACTCTACGTAATTCGGTATCCTTGTGTCAAACCACAAAAATAAGGAAGGAAAGTAAAACATCGACGATAAAATATTAGCAATGAACCTATTCGTACTAACAAGTACCTACTAACGAATTTACATGCCTGTCGTACTAATCTTTGTATTCAGTACTCATATGGTTTCCATTTAATTAAAATACTTTTTGCTCATCTTTTTGTTTGTTCAAGGCAATGTTCGTTAAATTGAATGGTCTGCGTATTGCTATCTTGCCTTGGAAAGTTAAGCCGACCAATTTCCATGTCTAATTTCGCCCATACGAGTGAGTGAGAAAGAGTTACTTAAAATTTTTGAAAAGTTTAATCGCAATACCAATTTGGCGACTCAGCTAGCCGAGTGGGAATTGAACTGCCTGGAACTTCAAAGAATTTAAGCAAGATCACAATATTCACCTCTTGCTTAGCCCTACGTAACCGATTGCTTTTTCCGTATGTAAAATTAGGTAGACTGGTAAAATAAATAACAAGTATTTTTGAAACAGATAAACATCATGTCAAAAACAGCATTATGCTCGCTTAATCAGGTTTAGTTTAGCTCTAGATTAAATCATCATTATTTCTGTCAGTTATAATAACTTACAGATCTGAGGATGATTTGATTCAGTACGAAGCTATCTTGACTTACGCCAAAAGGTCTAGTCTTTTAAGATAACGTTAGCTTAACCCAACCCTGACGATGCTCAATTGCGTACACCTACATTTCCAAACCAACTTAGTCTCTCAAAGCTAAATAAATCTCTTCGACTTATATCGATATCCACCTCGGCGTCCACGTCTCTAGCGGCTGGCTGCGCCGGCGCCGCGCTGGGACGTCGACCCCGCAGCCTTGGCTGCGGCAATTAATTTCAACAATGTTTGTATCTTACTCACTACTATGCGATTAAGCATCCAGTCCAGCTTCAGATTTTAAGACGGGTTTAATGACACTATTAATAATTATTGTTCTGGTTTATTTTAAGCCCGGTTAAAATTGTTGCACATACTAAATTGACTCTCAATATAAGTAGTTCTGCGTTAATTTACTCAAGAATCGAAGTTTTATCATGATATTGATATTCGACTTCACAAGAACTACACACAGTTAGCATTGAGATGCCCTAAAGTTGATAATTCAAACTCAGTATTGGTATAGTGATTTGAAAGTAAAAAGCGTTAATACGAGAAATAATATTTAAAAGCACACATGAATAAAATTACCTATGTATTGAAAAACTACATCATACAGCGTAATTACTACTATTATTTTTTGCTTATGGAGAAAACCTTATGAAGGTACCTCAAATGTCATGAAACCTTCTTGTATACATGTAAGTATTAGTTAACACGTTCCGGGACAGTGCCCACCTACAGGCGTGAAAACAATAAAACATCTATTGTGTCTGGAGTAGTGTCCCGGAACGTGTTAAGATATAAAAAGATAATTACACATCAAACCAACGACATAAAATAACCAATTATGACCAAGTTATCCTTCGATTGGTCAAGCTAGAGCTGCGTAGGTAAGCTAAGTGACTATCCTATCTTAACTCATTGCACAATATTTCCTTAAGTTACTCATATCAGTAGTAATGTAAAGTTGCGGTGGTGAAGCTGTTTCTCCCTGCGTGATTCACTGTGAATGGCTAATGTGCTGACCGAATACAGTATTAAACGATTCAAAAGAGGTTTCAGTAAACTTTATCATATGGCTCCTTTTGAGACATCACAAATTTTCGAATGTAGGTATACTATCTGTCGGGTTGTATATGAGTAGTCTTTAGCTTTAATTCTAACAGATCAACATATTGTATCTTTAAATATTTATTAACTACTTACGGCTTGTAAAAGACCCAGGATTTTGAGTATGGCAACTTAAAAGTGAACAAAAAGCTACAAAAAGACGACCTCTATAATCTATAAGTAGACCTCTCTCTTCAACTCGTATTCGTATCTGCTGAGTTTTGAGCTTTCGTCATAGCTGGGCACCGTTTATCAAATAGTTAACTTCGTTAATCGTTAAACCGCTACAAAAAAAGTTAGCTTCGTTAAACGTTAAAGCGTTACATTTCGGAAGAATTAACGCAAGTTAACGTTAATCGTTAATCCGTTAATATGTGTAAAATTTCTTTTTTTTATCGTTGCGTTAGTGAACTTATATAACTTGTACTGTTGGTTTAGGTTCTGGAAGTAAACAGGTTAGGGACAAAACGAAATACTTGTGTAATTTTATTCAAATGTGTAATTTAATCGTCGGGCATTTCGTGCATATTTTCCTTTATGTAATTGACATGTTGAAGTTCTCACCTGGGTGACAATTCCGCTAATTGAGTCTTCACTGAGTTGTGCATCACTACAACGATAGTGCGCTGCGCCTTTGGTCGAAGGGTCTCCAATCTAGGACTTTTCTGCCCCAACGGCCATAAGTTGTACGCGCTATGTGCCCTGCCCACTGCCACTTGAGCTTACTGATTCGCAGGGCTATGTCCGTTACCTTAGTTCTTCTACGTATCTTATACCTCGTATCGGTGAGGACCTCTAATTGGCTTTAATGTTACTACATTTGTTTTACTACTGTGTTTTATGAAGCTGTTGGTTTTTCATTAAAAGTAAAATAAAATAAAAATAAATCTCCTCGTTTCTGATTCGATCTCGTAGAGAAACACCGAGCATAGCTTTCTCCATCGCTCGTTGTGTGATTTTGAGCTTTTTTATGAGGCCCATAGTTAGAGGCTGGTTGAAGACTTTTGTCTTCAGACACTGAGGTAATTGAGACGACAAGACGCTCTTGCGCAGTTTCCCGAACGCTGCCCAGCCGAGTTGGATTCTTCGATTGACCTCTTTCTCAAAGTTGGACCTACCTAATTGGATTACTTGTCCCAGGTAGACGTACTCGTCAACGACTTCGAGAATTGAGTTCCCAACAGATACGGGAGTGGGTACAACATGGGAGTGGGTACAACACGGGAGTTCGACATAATTTTCTTCTTTTCCATATTCATTTTAAGACCCACTTGTTGGGATACTCAATCAAGGTCTTCGAGCATAGTGCCCAGATCATCCATGCCACAACGACTATAATATAGTGACTATAATATGTTATCATCGGCAAACCAGAGGTGTGTGATGTATTCGCCATGACATGCCGAATCCTTCCCATTCCAGGAGCTTGAAGGCGTCTTCCAGTGCCACTGTAAACAGTTTCAGAGATATAACGTCTCCCTGTCTTACACCTCTTCGCAGTAGAATCGCCCTCGTATTCTGTTCCTGTACTCGGACCGACATGGTGGCGTTGTCATACAGACACTTTAACACCTCTATATACCTATAGTCTATGTGGCACCGCTGAAGAGACAGAAGCACCGCCCAAGTTTCGATCGAATCAAAGGCCTTCTCATAGTCCACGAACGCTAAGCATAGAGGCATATTATACTCCTCTGACTTCTGTATAATTTGCATATACGTATGGATGTGGTCTATGATACTATACCCTTTTCGGAATCCGGCTTGTTCGGGAGGCTGGAAGTCATCATCAAATCGTCATCGTCATCGTGCGAGACGATTTGTGATGACCCTTGAGAGCAGCTTGTAGACATGGCTCAGGAGTAAGATGGGTCTATAGTTCTTCAATAAGGGTTTGTCTCCTTTTTGACATCCAACCAACCAACACCACCACACTCCTACTCCATACCTCAGGTGTGATGACCTCTAGCAGCACGGAATTAAACAGCTTCTGAAGGTCTTTGAGTACCGGTGACAAATACCCCTTTAATAATTATTTTTTATAATTTCAAAATACTGTATCAAAATTTATAAAAATTACAAACTAAAAGCGATCCTCGTTTTGATGTTAAAATGTTTTCACCCGTGGAAAACAGCCGTTCAATTGCAGTACTTGAGGGTATAGCAGTATTGTATTTAATGAATACATTTATGAATATCTGTTCCCCGAGAAATGTAGTATCGTTGGACAAGTCCTTTGATTTCATGTCCAGCCACATTTGAACGAGACTTTGCGCTTTACTCGTTAGAGAGTTGGAGCTTTTTGATTTTTCAATAGACTGTGAGACAGAATTATCAAAAAACTTACTTGTTTGCACCTGTTTTTCGCGCCGCGCCGTGGTGCCGTGCGATTAACAGTAGGCATTTGATTAACGATTAACGGACTTAGCTTCATATTAACGGAAGTTAACGTGTCCGTTAACATTTTTGAAAGTTAACTTAAAAGTTAATCCGTTAATCAAAATGTTAACTTCGTTAATTAGCGATTAACGGATTAACGAGTTAATGCCCAGCTATGGCTTTCGTCACATAGTTTCGGCTATCATTCACATTGCAGATGATCGTAACCAATAATTCTTATTCTTCAAATCTTAAAACTTTTACTGGAGCGGGATGAAGTGACCCGAAGCCTCAAGTCTTCTACCTACAGGCACAAAGCGCGCAGGATAATGACCCGCCGCGCCCGTGCCCTCGTAGTGCCACAATAGCGATGCGTACGCGCACTACACTGTAGGGTCGCCATGAGCGGGGGCAGAAGAATAAAATACATTTAAAAATACATTCGAAAATGGAACCTCATCCCTTTTTGAATGTGGTTAATAAAGTGCTTTTTGGAGCGGAGAAAACGTTAGTTGTAGGTATTTCATATAGAGCGCTACTGGTTACTTGCGAGCAACTTGGTGAATTGCTGAAATTTGATAGTAAACTGCAATAGCTGTGATAACTGTTATCTGTCTTTCTTGTGTTCATCCGAAAGACGATAAGAATTCATATCTTGATGATCATGATGATGAGATTTTAGGTGAGAAAATGAGGCATGCCTTTCGTCACCCTAATCCTACAATACATAGGAACACTTACATATGACGCGCGAGAGAAGCTACTAAGATTTAGTTTTATATTTTTAGATTTTTGTCAATGTCAAAAGTGGTCAAAACACACCCGTTAGATGTGAGACCTGTAGCCTCAAAGCTTTCTTTGTTGTAAGAGCATCTAACCCTCAGTGATAAGTCCTCTTCACTGTCTCGAGTCTCAGTTAACATGAAAACAACAGTGCACCTACTCAAACGAAATACACGAACGTGCGTGCACTATACTTATTTATTCTGTGACTACACACGCGTTGGAAATGTATGCGGCTCGTGGGCCGCGTAAATGCACTCCGCTTATGCAAACAGCGATCCAGCTTTGAACGCGATGCGAACAAGATTGGAGAGCGCAAAGTGATGTTAGAAAATATGTAATGTTTATTTTAACGTAAGCTACGAATCGAAGCAGCTCTAAGCTTTACTTGTATCGCAGGTTTAATATTTGAGTCCAGTTAGCAAAAAATATGTTAGTAACTTACATTAATGAGAACTTGGAACTCGCTTAGTATCTAAATACACAAACATCAAAGAGGGTACTCACATACTTTGTAATTAAATATCAAGAAATTCTCATTCAAACAAGCTTCAGCAAGAATAGTACCAGCAACTCTTGCCAGCACCGGTCGCGTGCTCACATGCCAAAGCATACTAAAGTTAGCCTACAATGTCCCAGACTAATTAATTCAGTTGGTAAGCCTACACAAACAAAATACGTACCTCGGCACACACCTACTTGACATTGTATGGGTTGAACGCCGCAGATAAATGCAGGTTTCAGCCACAGGGCAAATGAAACAGTCACAAAGCTTTTGCAATAACATTAAACACTAATATGCTTAAACTTAAGATTTTTCTTCGTCAAAATAAGAGCTGGGTGCGTGCGTATTGCGATGCAGTTTTGACAGTTAAACAGCTCCTTTACTGTCAAATTAGCAATTCTTATTGCAATTTGGCATTATTTTGATAATATTACTACCTATAATATAACAATATAAATATTAATATTCATTCATACCATTGTAATATTAGAATATTGATAATATTCGTTTACGCTGAGTGGGAATTGAATTGCCTCGGAATTGAACAGATTAAGCTGGATCGCAATACGCCCCCTGTGCTCGTGTCAATAGGAAAGTAGAAAAAGAAAGAGGCGGGTAAGATAAAATAATTAAGATTACACTTGTTCCTCAGGAGCCCTATTTTTGAATCACTCGCTTGGATATGGCGTGTGATTTTCGTTCGAAAACACATTAAAAATCAACGGAAATCGCTCAAAATCTAGACGTGAGTACTCACAAAATTGAGCAATGATTTTTCAAATCCTTTTTGTGTAGATTACAACTGGTTTTCATTCAAAAATTCGACTTTAATCATTGAATATCAGAAGCCATCTTGCGCGAGTGATTCAAAAATAGGGCTCCTGGACATTCATGAGAATTTGTTTTAAGAAATCATAATAATATATTACTTATCCTCTAACTAACAATCAGCCTGATTGAGTTCTTTCAATAAAATGTAACTGGTTTCAGAGACCATGAAATGTGTTGTGTATTATTTGCAATGGGCTGTGTGTTATGTTTTGGCTGTTGTGAGCACTTACTAAATGATACGACTTCTTGTTTACTTTGTAAATGGGTAAGTACGTACTTTGTGGCGGATTGTACTTGGAAATCTAGTCTGGAAGTATTTTTAATTAGGTTAACAGGGTAAACATAATCGTAGTAGCGTTTTAGTGTATCCTACTATAATTTCAAGTTGACTTTTATAATGTTTTAGTAAACAAATTTAAGTAGAGCATAATTTTCCCTTATCACTCACCGATCAGATGAGATATCATATGAGATGTAATAGATTGTTTATGTATTTTGAATTTATATATAATCTAAATACTTATTAATGACTAAATACATTTCTTTGTCGCACCGCCCACAATCATTTCTGCTTAGCCCAAAGGTATGACTGGTAGAGAATGCCATACGGCATTAAGTCCACCTTTTGTACAGTTTTTGATTGTGCAATAAAGTATAAATAAATAAATAATAGTAGCTCAATGTATTTAATATTAGAACAAAAACCAAATTTTTAAATTAAATTGGCAGTTTATTCAATTTATTTATTTGGATAACAAGTAATATTCAAAATAAAAACAAAAATGCGATTTATTAACTAATCTAACTATAATTTTCATAGCATTTTAAAGACGGTAAATAAAGTCTTTATTGACTACTCTCCGAGCCAATGTTCCGACGGTCGGTTCCCTCGATGTAGTAGACTGTAGATTCCAAATAAAACTCTTCTTTCTGAGATCGGTGACCGTGAGAGCGCGTACAAATTTAGCCCACTCACGGCCCTATATTTATTGCCAAAATTCTAACATACACAATTGACTAATGTAACTTATTAACAAACAAGGACGGACACAAAACAAACATCTGCGTACTCTTTCCTACGCTTTTACAGCCACCCTCCTACATCGAGATATGGAGGGAGACAACCGATGTTGTTGTACCTATCTCCTTCTAACATTTTTGTCACCTACCTACATTAGTCGTCATAAAATTCCCACCCGCAACAATCCACTCTATGGGTTTCCTACCTACCCTCAGAAAGTGCGAGATGGGGGACAGGAACAGCTGACAGGCTTTACCGGTCTCACTCCATCTGAGCGAGACAGCCTACCAGGGTCTCCTTCGCCCCTGTACCAAACTACCTACCTAATTCGTAATATTTCCTACCTAGCTAGTTAACTGTTACCCTACCTATCTTGCAAGTGGGAATTCATAACTAACCGGTTTTCTATTTAAATAAAACGAGCCCTAAGCTAATACAATGCTTACTCACTATGGCCCTAACAGAAACAATCTTTATTTACATATAAAACCTTAAACTAATACAAAACGATTGGGTGTCCGTAACAGTCTCCCCCCGGTGAAGCGCTGCGAAGTGCGAACCTCTTCTTATTCCACCGGCAGGACAGCCAATCTCGACGCCGGTCGACGAAACACGCCGCCCTTGGTCCGAATCTCGACGTTCCTCACTGCTCCGTCCGGTCCAGGATGTACTTCTGTGACGACGCCTCGGGGCCACACGTTTCTAGGTAGAGTGTGGTCCACCACGACGACTAGATCGCCCGGCTTGATGGCGACCTCGGCGACATCTCGAGCTCCTCTTCTTGGCACCAGGTCCGGTAGGTATTCTTTGAGCCAGCGGCGCCAATACTCGTCGGCTAGCGCTTGCGCCGCCCTCCACGTCTTCCTCGATGCTGGTTCGCACGGCCCTATGATGGGTAGGCCGCGCGGTCCCCCAAGTAGGAAGTGGTTAGGGGTGAGCGCCTCCGGGTCATCAGCGCTGACCGGCACGTGGGTGAGCGGTCGCGCGTTCATGGTGTGCTCGACCTCCGCCAGTAGAGTTTGAAGTACCTCTTCTCTCGGTGCTTTTTCATGTAGAGTGACTCGTAGAGCGTTCTTGACAGAGCGAATGAGACGCTCCCACGCTCCCCCCTGATGCGGTGCCCCCGGTGCTATGTAGCGCCAGTCGATGCGCTGGGTGAGCGCGTAGTCACGTAGAGCTGGCTCCCATTCTTCCATCGCTGCTCGTAGCTCTTTGTCTGCGCCCTTGAAGTTCGTCGCGTTGTCTGAGTACATTTTCTGTGGCCACCCTCGTCGCGCTGCCATACGCCGCAACGCCATGATAGCTGAGTCAGTCGACAGGCTCGCTACCAACTCTATGTGCACGGCTCTCGTGGTGAGGCATGTGAATAACGCTCCCCACCTCTTCTCGTGACGACGGCCCACAGTTATAGTCATGGGACCAAAGAAATCTAGACCACAGTTAGAGAATGGTCTGGTGAAGGCCTCTACTCGAGCGCGCGGCAAGTCTCCCAACACAGGTGTCACAGGTCTCGCCTTTCTCATTCGACAAAAGGCGCACTTATAGGCCACGGCGCGAACGGTAGGTCGCAATCGAAGTATCCAGTATCTCTGTCGTATATCGTTGACGACGCGTTCATTGTGAGAGTGATGGGCGCGACGGTGTTCTCGATTGCACAACAACCGCGCGTACGGGTGGCTGCCGTCCAATATTACGGGCGTAGTATCGGGGGCAGACACACCCGCTGCCCTCGTCCTTCCTCTCGCCCGCAACACGCCCTCCTCGTCGATGAATGGATCCAGTGTTCTGATGCGACTCCCTGCCTTCAAGTTCTGGCCTCTTCCTAGGCGCTCTATGTCTTCTCGAAATGAGTCGGCCTGCGCTCGCCTCATCAGCCATCTTTCCGCTCTATCTATGTGTTCTTTGGTCAAAACAGTTGCGCGCTTGCGACATTTATCTATAAATAGAAGCACATACGCCATCGCTCTCACTAGGCGCTCATAGTTAGAGAAACGCCCGGCGTCTGGCACGCTCCATTTGTCCTCTGTCGCGACGCTACATACAGTCTCCTCGCTGCTCTCTGTGCAGACTGCTTGAGACGGCCATGTATTCTCCGGTTCGTATAAAAACGATGGCCCAGTAAACCATCTGTCTTCATGTGATTTCATCTCTGTGACGACTCTAGTCGCGTCGTCCGCTACGTTGTCTTGCGTCGGCACCCACCGCCACTGATCGGGTCTTGAAAACTCGCATATCTCTCTCAAGCGGTGCGCTACGTATGGCGTGTAACGCACTCTATCGTTCCCAATCCAGTGCAGAACGGTCGTAGAGTCTGTCCAGTATGTAACTCTATCTGGCTGCCATCTGTGCTCTTCCATTACTGTCGACGCAAGTCTCGTTCCGATAAGACACGCTTGCAACTCTAGACGTGGTATCGTCTGCGTCTTCATCGGGGCTACTCTTGCTGGTGAGGTTTGTGAGCCGGGGTGCGACAAATAAGAACAGCAGGCAGTTTGAAGATTAATGTTATATTTTAATGCTGAGATAGTACAAAGTAGAATTTGATTGCGTACACCTCTTAGAATAAATGTCAAACGTATGTGTTTGTCGACGCCTGGAGACCGAATGGCCGAGCAATGAACGCGGGGCCCCCCGCCCGCATCGTCGCGCCGCAGGCGCTGGAACAGGTGTGCGTCGACTGTAGGCACGAAGTCTACATGTGTGTGTGCGTTAACAAACTGCCGCCCTTGGAACATTCTGTTCCAATATAGGAAGAGGGCAGAGCCGATTGAAGGCTCTTCTCATTGTTCCTGTTGTAGTCTGGACGTCCGCCACTCGGATGACACCATCAGCGCCAGGGAAGACAGCTTTCACTCGACCCAGCAGCCATCTGTTGGGTGGCAGGCGATCATCTTTGATGAGGACCATCTCACCCATCTTTGGTTGTCCGCCATCCTTGCGCCATTTGCTTCTTTTCTGTAATTCTGTAATATATTCTGTGTAGTAGCGATTCCAGAAATGAGCCTTTATTAGCTGGGTCCTCGCGTATCTTGTCAGACTATTAATCTGACCGTCATGTACCTGGGGAGCAGGCGACATCGTTAAAGTACGTCCAATCAAAAAATGCGCGGGTGTTAATGGGATCAAATCGGAGGGATCATTTGAAAGTGGAGTAAGAGGTCTAGAATTTAATATTGCTTCAATTTCGATGAGAACTGAATTTAATTCCTCATAAGTGAGATGAGTCATTGATAAAACTCTTCGTAAGTGGTATTTTATTGATTTAACGGAACTTTCGGCCAGTCCGTTGAAGTGGGGGCTATAAACGGGACAGAACTTGAATATAATTCCCTTTTCAGCTGAATATGAAACAATGTTATCGAAATTATTATATGCGCCTACGAAATTCGTGCCGTTATCGGACAATATAACGGCAGGCTTGCCTCTGCGAGCAATGAATCGATTCAGTGCTGATAAGAAGCCTTGTGAAGTTAGATCGGTGACAAGCTCGATGTGTACTGCACGAACTGCCAAACAAACAAATATACATAAGTATGATTTTATTAGCTTGCAGCCTCTGCCTTTCCTGTCGGCTATCAGAACTGGTCCGGCATAGTCCACAGCTGTGTTATGAAAAGGGTGTTCTAAATTAAGCCTTTCTGAAGGGAGATTGCCCATAATAGGTTGATAAGTTTTGCCTGAAAATCTACAGCACTTCACACAATCTCGTGTTATTTTTCTAGATAAATTACGTCCGTTTATAATCCAAAATTTGTGCCTTAAATTTGCTAGTAAAAGCTGTGGGCCTGCATGTAATAAAATAATGTGATAGTGTGAAACGAGTAATTTAGTAACATTGTGCGAAGCGTGCAACAATATTGGATGTTTTGTATCTAGATCGTAATTAGAATTAGTCAGTCTTCCTCCCACTCTCATTAAATCTTTCTCGTCTAAAAATGGATTCAGACTAAGTAGTTTGTCTTTAGAAGGCAAGGATTCGCCCTTTTTTAAAATTGAATATTGTTTACAAAACATATCTTGCTGCACTATTCGACAAAGTGTTTGTGTAGCGAAATCAAGTTCCGATGTCGTAATTGGACCCGTGATTTTATTACTTGGATTTTGACAGTTATGTATAAATCTTTTTAAATAAGCTGTAATGCGTTGTAATTTTCTATAATTTGAATATTTATTTGTAAAATCATTTTCATGCGGTTCTATGGCTGACAAATGACATTGGAACTTTGTTTCAGGTAAGTGATCGATGTTTATGTTTTGAGGTTGTGTAGGTATTAGTATTTCCTTTTCGTGAAGGAAAGGAGGACCTCCCCACCACAAAATGGAGTTTTTAAGCTGAGACGCGTTTAGACCTCGCGATCCTATGTCGGCCGGGTTAGACCCTGTGGGTACATAGTTCCATGAGGAAGGTTCAGAGTTCCGTGTGATTTCACTTATTCGATTGTAAACAAATTGTTTGAGTTTTGATTTGCTACATGTTTTTATCCAACCAAGTACAATGGTTGAATCACACCAAAAATGTTTTGAATTAATTACCAAACGCAAAGAACTCTCAACCTTTTTGTATAAATGAGTAGCTAGAAGAGCTCTCATTAGTTCGAGTCTAGGTGTAGTTAGTTTTTGCTTTAATGGAGCTACCCTGCTTTTTGCTAATAATAAATGAACCATGACATGGCCATTGTTTGAAATTGAGCGTATATAAACGCATGCTGAATAGGCTTTTATTGAAGCATCACTAAAAATATGCAGTTCGATTTGAATTGCTTTATCACTGATAACACAGCGTGGTATTTTAATTTTATTCAACTCAGGTAGGTATTGAATGAAATAATTCCACTGAGATTGAATTTCAGAAGGTAATGGTTCGTCCCATGCAATATTTTTGGCCCAGAGTGTTTGTAGTATGAGTTTGGCCTGTAACATGCATGGGTTAATAAGACCTAGAGGGTCAAATACCTGAGCGATTGAAGCCAAGATAGAACGTTTGTTTATTTGTGATTGTGAGTTTTGTGTTTGTGTTGATGAAAATAAAAATGTGTCTTCCTTACATGCCCACTGTAAACCTAATGTTTTCGTATGTTCATTTTTACTCAAATTAACTAAATCATTGTCATTTTCACCAACAATTTGATTAAGTATCCGTGGAATGTTTGTATGCCATTTACGCAAATGAAAATGAGCACCGCTTAGTTCGTGAATTACTCCTTTGCATATTTGAATTAATTTTGAATAGTCTGAATGACCTGTTACCAAGTCATCAGCGTAAAAATCAGATAAGATTGTTTCCCTTACATTCTTATCTGTGCAGTCAAGGCCAAGCTGTACAAGACATCGAAAAGCTAAAAATGGTGATGCAGACATTCCGTAAGTTATTGTGTTGAGTTTGTATTGTTTGATATCTTGTGTAGGATCCGATCGCCATAAAATTTGCTGTAAGCTGCGTTGATTTTCAGCTACTAATATTTGTCGATACATTTTTTCAATGTCCGCAGTTACAACAAACTTATGCTGGCGAAAACGTATCAAAATGCTTATTAAATCGTCTTGTATAGTAGGACCTACATGTTGAATGTCATTTAATGACTTGCCTGTACTTGTGACTGCAGAGGCGTCGAAGACGGCTCTTAATTTTGTTGTAAGGCTGTCCTCTCGCAACACCCCATGATGTGGTAAGAAATATGAAATTTCTGTGTCTGAAGGATTTGTGTTTTCTGTCATGTGACCTAATGAAATGTATTCGTTCATGAATGATACGTAACTTTGTTTGAATGTAGGATTGCGTTTGAATTTGCGTTCTAAAGCTTGTAATCTGTTACGAGCTTGTTCGAATGAATCACCTAGACAGCTAGGCGATTCTTTGAATGGTATGGTGACCATGAATCTGCCGTCTGATTGACGAACAGTTGTTTTCGTGAAATTCGATTCGCATTCGCTATCATCTATTAGAGGGTTTTTTGGAATGGTGTCTACTGATTCCAATTTGAAAAACTGATCGAGCTTTGTTTCGAGCTCAGTATCTTGAATGAAATTGCAGTGAACTGTATTTTGATTGTAATTTGAGTCTCTCACATAGCCAGAGACTATCCAACCAAGCATTGTTTCAGCTAGGATTGGTTTGTTTTTACCTAACGGTATTCTTTTATTAGATAAAACTTGCCAAAACAAGTCAGCGCCGAGCAACATCTGCACTTCTGACGGAGTATTGAATTGAGGATCCGCGAGGTGGATGTGTGGCGGTATTTGGATGTGATCTATATTGATCGAATTAGAAGGTATTAACTGCGTGATTTGAGGCACTATGAAACAGTTAACCCTTGCGGTGTAACCGCTGTTTGTGAGTGACGATATCGTGACATCGCATCTCTTAGAAATGTTTGAACATTGATTATTTAATCCTTGAATGGATATAGAAGTGGAAGTGAATGGAATTTGTAATTGTTTTTGTAAACTTTCGACAATGAAACTACTTGTACTACCGCAATCTAATAATGCTCTGATTTTGTGTAATTGCCCATTGTTATCTTTGATATGAATTTGAACAGTGGATAGTAATACCTGCCCTGAATGCATTGTAGAAAGTGTAATGTTATTTAATTGATTTGTTTGAGAACTTGATTCGGTCTGGCTTTGATCTTGCATTGCAGGTAGTACTACGCACTCCTTTTGTTTATGAGGTTGTGATTGTGTATTTTGTTTATCTAAATGTAGCATAGTGTTGTGCTTTCGAGAACATAATTTGCATGCTCCATATTTGCATCGTTTTTCATCATGACCACTACGTAAACAATTCATGCATAGATTTAATTGTTTAGCTTTTTCAATACGCGCTTCTATTGGTAATTGTTTGAACTTCGAGCAATAATATATTGAATGCGACATTTTGCAAACTCGGCATGGAAATTGTGTTTGTTGTGTAGTTGCTGGGTTAGCTATGAATGTTTTTGGCCTAACGTGTGTAATGTCACTGTGTCTGCGTAATGGTTGTCTGTGTTTTTCATCCATTGTTTCCAGTAAGTCAGCCCGATTTTTTAAGAAATCATTAAAGTCGTCTAACGTGGGCAATTCCTTTATTGTATTTATATGTGACTCCCAATCACGGATTGTGGCCGGGTCTAGCTTGTTGGATACAATATGTATAATGAGAATGTCCCAATGTTCTGTAGGTACATTCAATGACTTTAGGGATCGTAAATTTTTATTGACTACATCGATTGTATTACGCAAGGCCTTTGCGGATTCCTTGGTAATGAGCTCAATATTGAATAGAGCTTGCACATGATTATTTATAAGAATACGATTATTATTGTAACGATTACACAAAAGATCCCAAGCAACATTGTAATTTTCAGATGAAAAATCTAAAGATTGAATGATTAGAGCTGCACTGTCTCTTAAAGAGGCACGTAAGTAGTGGAATTTGTGGATATTTGGTATGGATGAATTTTCGTGAATGAGTGATGTGTATGTTTCGCGATATTCTAACCAGTCCTGATAACGGCCAGAGAAAGTAGGTAAATTGATTGTGGGTAATTTAATGTTTGGTAAAGCACTTGCCACATTCGAACCTGCCACCGACGCGAAGTCATTGCCCCCAGAAGCAAGGCCGCCGTCCGCCGCGTGTCTGCTCAGCAGATCCTGTGCTGCGGCGATGGTGCTGAAGTAGGAGCTCTCGAAGTTCTCGCGCTCGGTGAACTCGGCATCTGGAATGTCGTTGGCATTTTCTATCTGAGTTTGGTTTGCATCGAATTCATCGTACAAAGCCTGAATTTTTGCAAGGCGTGTATTTAATTCGTGAATCTGTAAGCTACTAAGTTCCTTGCAAGCTAAAAGCGGTTGAAGGTATGATTTGAAAATGGTAAGCTTTGCTTTTTGTGAGGCTCTGACCTTCTTGAATAATTTAAGATCTTCGCCCATTGTAAAACTGAACTTTAAATGAAATTAAAGAAATGTAAAAAAATATTAAGCTTAAAAATAATTCAGCTGAAAGTGAAAATTCAATGAAAATGGTATGAAATTTAAATTGAAACTTGTGAAATTAGAAAATAAGTGGATAGAACGATACTTAAAATGAGAAAGGAAGTGCACTGAAGCGAAAAGAGGCTATGCATGCGCTTGCCACGTGCACATGTGCAGCGCGGTTTTTGACCTTGCCAGCGGTCAAGCGAGCGCGCGACCGACCCGCGCTTTCGTGACGCTCGGGATCGATGTTTACTGGAATTTGAAATAAATTGCACTGGATTATTCTTGTAAAAAAAAAAAAAGAAATGTTTTACGAAATTGTTAATAAAGAAGGCTAATAATTAAATCTAGAAACCTCTTGAAATAGGTAGGGAAACTTTTTAATTAATTAGAAATGAAAAGGTTGGATTTAAATTAATTGGAATGATTTTACATGTGATAAAAAGGTAGGTTAGGTAGGAATTGCGCTTTGCTTGGAACGAACTCACAATGCTCTGTCCTCGGTAATCTTCGTAATCTCGCCTTTTTTGCTGAAAATTCTAGACCGTTATTTTCCTTCTCTCGATCTTGACTGGCGTAAATGTATACTCGTCTTGTCTCGACGATTTTGGACTGCCACGCCGCCACGTAGTTGCCGCGCGATGCCCTTGCCGTGTCCTCCTCACCGATGCGTCCTTGGCCGCCGTGCTGTTACCAACCGCTCCAATTTCGCATCCGGCTCGAATCTTGGTGAGGTTTGTGAGCCGGGGTGCGACAAATAAGAACAGCAGGCAGTTTGAAGATGAATATTGTATTTGAATGCTGAGATAGTACAAAGTAGAATTTGATTGCGTACACCTCTTAGAATAAATGTCAAACGTATGTGTTTGCCGATGCCTGGAGACCGAATGGCCGAGCAATGAACGCGGGGCCCCCCGCCCGCATCGTCGCGCCGCAGGCGCTGGAACAGGTGTGCGTCGACTGTAGGCACGAAGTCTACATGTGTGTGTGCGTTAACACTTGCCTTTGCTGCCGCTAATACCACACGACGTGATCCATCCTCGTACTCTACAAGCCAATAGACTGCTGTCGCGTAAGCAGACTCGCTAGCGTCGCAGAACACGTGCAGCTGCTTTCCAGTCACTCCCCCCGTCAAAGAGTAGAGGCGGGGTAGACGCAGACTGCTAAGTGTCTCTACATTCCGCAACCAAACGCTGTATTCCTTCTGTGGCTTGTTAACATTTACCACTGCAAAGTGTGGTAAATACAAGAGACGCGGGCTCTGTGTGTCGGTTTCTTGGCATTCTTCCGCGTAGCCTTTCCTAAGCATACTCTCGATCTGGGCTGTGTACTTTGCTTTGAAGTCTTCCGATGCGTCCATCTTCTTTTCTATTGACGTGAGCCTCCGCCTCGCAGCTTCGTAGCTCGGCGGCATAACTGTGTTAACCTTGCGCCACGGCAATCCAACTTCATATCGCTGATTGACACATCTCACTGTAGACTCAAAGGCTTCTAAGGCGCGCACATCATCAGGGTTCTCGCGTTCCTTCTTCTGAATGCCCAGTGAATCGATCTCGAAGTATGACTTCACCATGTTGTGTAATTCTTCGTCAGGTTGCGTAGACCGAGCTCTCCCATGGTCGTCAACGAACAACACCGTATCTCTCTCCCTTATGACTCGGGACGGCGCTAGACCATGTATCACCCACCCCAGTCTGGTGAGCGATGCTGCTGGCTCGTGGCGTTTGCCTGTCAACAGCTTCCTGCTTACTATCAGATGCCAATTATCCGCGCCTATGAGGACACGCGGCTTGGCGTTCACATAACACACGTTACTCTCGTTCAGGTTACGCATGTGTTTATACTCTAAACAGCTCCGACCCACCGTTTGAGTATTCAAGCGGAGATTCTCCCCTTCGTCAAGTAGAGCGTGTGTGTTTACTCTACCCCGTGGCCCCTCAATGACGATCGGACACACCTTCAACAACACCTTGGCTGCCCCCACAGTATGGTTAACTGAGGCTACCACCTCTTGGTTTTGTTGACTTCCGCTGTTGTCACGCTCTGTGTGTAACAGCCTGTGATGACGTCGGCTACAGCCATTCTCATTACACATCGGTGCTTTACATTTGATTCGCCTGTGCTTATTGTTCAAGCATAGAAAGCATATCTTCTCTTCCTTCAACCAATCCCATCTTTATTTTACTGTCATGGTTGTAAACTTCGTGCATTTCGACACTTCGTGGTCCCCGCCGCAACATAAACACGTCTTCTCTTGTGCCGTCGTAGCCTTATCCTCGGCTGTGGCGTACACACCAGTGTTTCGCTTCTTTGAGTTAGCCTTCTGCTTAGCTTGCACTTCTTTCTTCGCCGCGCTGTTGCTAGGTTGCGACACGTATGCGAATCGAATCGCTTTATTCGCTTCTTCCATCAAAAACTGCGATAGTGTCACGATCTCTGGCTCCGAGTAGCTTGCGTACCGCGCTGCGTAGTCGCACCATCTTGTTTTTAAGTGTGGGCTCAGCTTATCGACCACGTCTCGTGTCAGCAACGGATTCCTGAGGTAGCTTCTATTGTCTACAGAGTCCAGTGTGTACGCGATATTCTGCACCTTAATCGCGAACGAATTCAATTCACTGGCTGTCGTTCCAACTCGCGGCAGGTTCTTGAGGTCGTCCAGTGCCCGATCAATGATAACTTCCGGTCTCCCATAACACTGTTCTAGTGTTCGCATTATCTTGTCCGGATCGGTGGCACGGTATAATAACGCCGCTACTGCCTCTTTGGCTTCTCCTCTTAGACAATTCCTCAATCTAGCCAGGTTCTCGGCTTTACTGAAGTTGCATGATCGCGTTGAATCTTCCATTGCAGCTTTAAATGGCAACCACTCGTTCGTGTTTCCATTGAATATCGGTAACTCAATAGCTTGCCGTGGGGCCGGTCGCTTCGACATAATCCTCTCCAATGTGTAAGCAAGTCGTTCCGCCCCGTCCATAGTCTCTTGGGGTCTCGCTATACAATCATTGTTTGACTCGACCTGTCGCTGCACATCTTGTTTAATATTGTTGACATCTTCATTTAATTCTATGCTCGGCGAATTCAAATGTCGGTTTCTATCTACCTCCATGTTACGCGCATCTTTTTCCTTGCGTCTCGTAAACATATGTCTATCTCTTTCATTCCTCTCTTCACGGAGGGTAGGAACGCTGCAAGACATCTCGGTTGTGGGTAGTTGCGTATTTACATCTCGACGCCGGGACTGGGCATTTTCCAACCAGTCATCTACCCTCGCTAGGGCCTCACCGGCGGGTAGGCTCTCACGGTCATCTTCATCTGTTGTATCCATTATCGTAGCGATCTCAAATTCCAATCTCTTTTGGATTAGATTCTTCTCAATAGCCGCAAACTGCTCGGCTGCTCTTAACTCGGCTTGCTTTAGACGAGCGGCAACGCTTGACCCTCTCGATGACGGCGGCGGCCTTGTCCTAGGCGCGTCGGCGTCGGCGTCGTGACGTCTCTCTACTGCCGTTTCCATTCGTTCGCCTACTGCGGGTAGTTGTAAATTACTCGCGGTGGCTTGCACAGACGGTGATGCGGGTGGCTCTTCAAAGTTGCGCTGTCTTGAGTCTTCGGCTTCCATTCTCCCAGCTTGGCTGCGCGTAGTCGGCATCTTCTTACTTGCTGCCCCTACTCCTATCAATCCCAAACAGGTACACTACCAAGGGGAGCCTGTCTGGGGATGGATGGTCGTGCAGGATCGGAAGGGAGGTACCGCCCGGCAGAGAATGTACGCATCCGTGGGGTGCTCAGTTCTGGCTGGAATGTCCAGAACCCTCCGCAGTGCCTACAGTCCGGCCCCCACGCTTACGCACACCGTACCGGCGCCGGTCGGACTTATTCACAATCGCTTGCGCGACTGTGGCAGCTCGCCCGAAGACTGCACCGCCTGGGAATGGCGTTAAACTCGAGACAGACACCGTTTGGCACCGTTAGGTGGTGAATGCCCGAGCCACGGAACAACCCGTGTAATGTGACCGTCTCTTCGTAGGAGTATAGGCCGAAACGCGGCCCTGGTTACACTGTGCTTCGGCGTAGATCCCTCGGTGTATGTGCCAACCAAAGCACAAGTCGATGCCGCGTTGCTGATTTCTTCTTATCCGGGTCGCAACGGACCAGACGATATTGACTACTCTCCGAGCCAATGTTCCGACGGTCGGTTCCCTCGATGTAGTAGACTGTAGATTCCAAATAAAACTCTTCTTTCTGAGATCGGTGACCGTGAGAGCGCGTACAAATTTAGCCCACTCACGGCCCTATATTTATTGCCAAAATTCTAACATACACAATTGACTAATGTAACTTATTAACAAACAAGGACGGACACAAAACAAACATCTGCGTACTCTTTCCTACGCTTTTACAGCCACCCTCCTACATCGAGATATGGAGGGAGACAACCGATGTTGTTGTACCTATCTCCTTCTAACATTTTTGTCACCTACCTACATTAGTCGTCATAAAATTCCCACCCGCAACAATCCACTCTATGGGTTTCCTACCTACCCTCAGAAAGTGCGAGATGGGGGACAGGAACAGCTGACAGGCTTTACCGGTCTCACTCCATCTGAGCGAGACAGCCTACCAGGGTCTCCTTCGCCCCTGTACCAAACTACCTACCTAATTCGTAATATTTCCTACCTAGCTAGTTAACTGTTACCCTACCTATCTTGCAAGTGGGAATTCATAACTAACCGGTTTTCTATTTAAATAAAACGAGCCCTAAGCTAATACAATGCTTACTCACTATGGCCCTAACAGAAACAATCTTTATTTACATATAAAACCTTAAACTAATACAAAACGATTGGGTGTCCGTAACAGTCTTTAAAAATAAAGTTTCAAATTGTAAATCAAATTACGTATCTAAAACTATGCAATTGTATCGTAGGTAATAACATAGGCTGTTTGTTTATCTGCTATGGCATATTTTCCAGAATTTTTTTCTTTTTTTGTTCTTGAAAGTACTTATGCTCACGATGCTCACGGAGTTGAAATCTCAGCAGGGGTTCTGCCAATGGGATCCGGGAAGCTATCATACTTTTTTCACGATAATTGCCTATAATTCCTTTGCTACATAACATTTTACAGAGCATTCCACGAGTGTGTGAGAAAGGTATGACGTGATATCACAATGAACTTCAGTATAAATATTTTTCTTTTCGATACGGAAGGGGAAGCGGCAATTTCATTCTAGTTTTGTAGTTGAAATAAAGATCATGGTATTGTTAAATTATTTCTTTAGTATTCGATCGTGCTCATGACTCTATGTATGTAAAAATGACTGTAAATTCTGCTAACGATACCTAGATATTGTAAGACGACAGTATTATTTATTAAAATAAACCTCAACCTCATAAATTCCCTGTCTACAAAAATGCACACTTATACTGGCGGCTTCGGCGATATGAATGGCAAATTCCTCTACCCACTTACTGGCCTGAATGATTTCAACATTCTTGGCGCGGCTCCGATAATCCGAGAAAAAAATAAACGAGCTGCAACGTAAATAAGCCACTCCGAGTTGAAAGTGCGCACGGTGGCACGGAAAATAAATCACGACGATATGGTGCAGGATAACGTATTTTTACGCAACGCTTTGTTTATAGTTAAGTTAGTATCGCCGGCAGACGCTGGTTATTCAACCGGGCACATTCCGCGACGGTCCCACTTTTTGCTCGGCGTCCGGCGGGCCTACTCGCCAATGAAAAACGACCAATTAGAGCTTTTACGGCAGGAATTAAACCCGCGCATTGTCCGCTCGGCGCGGATGCCGCACCTTCCTGGCTCCGCGGCTATCTCGGGACGGATGCCTTCACAATCTTGGCAGCAACAAGCCGCTCACAAAAACATACCTACTAGTGTAAATTGAGCCGGATTTATCTGCAGGGCTAACATGCATGACACAATATTTCTTTCGATCGACATGACAAAATTAGTCGATCTATGCTATTTTATCAATTTATCATATTCGCCAACATGCCAACCACATTGGACAAATTTATCCAAAACGATAACAAGATATGTCAATTTCTAATCATTCACTCAATTTTATGTCAGATTTGGCTCAAAATGATCAACACAATGGCAGATTGACTCGATATTGCCTACAGATTAGTAAGAGTATATCTAATATTGACCAAAGTTAATGAATTCAAACTAATAAATATCTTAGGGATAAAAAATGTTCCACGGGGACTTTCTTTTCAATATTTTTACACTTATTGTTTTTTGACAGCCTAGGATAAAATATGGCATGACACAGTCACATATTTTTGCTCTAAATATGTTGTTTTTATTTATCATCGACTATAATGTTCCAGGGCAAAATGTCGAAATTCGATAAAAATTTGTGTCGCATGTTAGGGTTCAATGATAATTTTGTCATATTTCGAAATTTGACAGTACGACATGACTTGCATGGCAGCCATGTTAACAACTGTTGTTATGTAGATTTTTGACAAACAAACGCGATAGAATGCGGCGGTAATTTTTTATCACGGCGTGCATGCTAGGCCTGCTGGTGACATTCCCTCTCAGGAGTATCGCGAGGTATAGTGTTCTGGCGCCACGGCGGCGGTGCTCCATTGTCTTTGTAGGCCCTTTGGTCAATAGGAGCACCTTGCTTTCGGGCGCTGTTGAATGGGGTGCGCTTTTATTCATATTGTAAGCCTCGCCTCAGGTGGCCGATGCCCTTAAAACGTAATTTATTTCACCGCCGACTGTGCCGACGTGCTCGTTTACCGGATTTACATAAAAACGTTACTGCTATCATAGGTTTGCATAAATAATTACCTACACACTTGCATAATTAACTCGTTTATTGATACTTTAATTGTAACAATGTCTAAATTGTTTTTAGATTGTTGGTTGAAACTTAAGTTACACACGTTTAGCATACTATAAGTTAGTAGAGTGACACGACAAGCTACCGAGCAAAACGTTATTGTTTAGTAGGGGTAGAATTTACTTCATGTTACATCAAAACAAGCTCCGAACAACTTGAAGTTGCTTTTATTAGTCACCTCATCTCGTTTCAATCTTGGGGTCTGTGTCTGACAATGTAGTCGGGTAAAAAGTAAAAGAAACTTTTTATGGTTGTACGTGGCCACCGCTCAGGGTGACCATCAAACTAATCGTTCATACATCTTAATGCATGTGTAGTATATTGAGTATGAAAGCAAATTCTAAACATTCACGCCAAAAATTAAAACGAAAATGAATAAAGAAGGGCGTTTGCATAGAGACTACGAAATAGACCTATGCTATATTTACCTAGTGATTATTAAGTTGAATGCACATACATAATTATATCTTACCTATATTCAGTACTAGCTTTTGCCCGCGACTTCGTCCGCGTGGAATAGTGACTTCTTTCTCCCGTTTTTTACACATTTACCACTATATCTTTGCTCCTATTGGTCGTAGCGTGATGTTATATAGCCTATATTCTCGATAACTGGACTATCCAACACAAAAAGAATTATTCAATTCGAACCAGTAGTTTCGGAGATTAGCGCGTTCAAACAAACAAACAAACTCTTCAGCTTTATAATATTAGTATAGATACAGACTTATACCACAAGCATACAAACCCCTAGACACTGTACATATCGATAAGTATTTAAAGGATAGGATTTAGAAGTAACGTCCTCGTTCACGGCATTGCCTTCTTGCATTCTTACACATCTAACAGTTGCAAAATGTTCATCGTTCATCAAAAAGGAGTTCGGCGAAAAAAGCATTCTAAATTGGTAAAAAGTTCTGTATTAACTTATGACCCATAAATCCAAGTTGTATGGCCACCTGACCCTCTCACGACGCCAATAAAACCGATCAACACGACCAAAAGGGACTCCCGGAGCGCACTATCAACATTATTTACATTTTTTCCCATTCTATGGCGACTAGCTCAAATTACTATCTCGGAATGCTATAGTAAGCAGCCACGGAAGATACGTGGGCTGGTTTTTTACTTTTTGTGTCTGGTAAAGATATAAATTCACATAGAGGACGCCGGGTCGTGTTACACGTGACTAATTTGAATTTGATACAGGAATGTGTCGGTGATACGGCAGAAAGGGTGTGAGGAAAGAGCTCGCATTCTTTGGAATACTGAGGAATGAGGCTGGAGGGTCACAGAGGTCAGATGGTATTCGGTCCAACCCACCACCAACCTTCGAGAAACGAGACGGAGCTATTTATAGTGAGTGACTAAAACCAAAGGTATTTTGACTGAAAGTAAAAGTACAAACCCAAATTTCTAGTCCATCAGAGTAAGTCTTTGAGGACATAAACCCAATTTTCCGGTCCGTCAAAGTAAGTCTTTAAGGGCATATACTACCTACTTGGCAGGTTAGAATTATGATGGTGATGTTGATTGAAGTTAATGTTATTATTTTGAACTCTGTCGATGTAGGTATTAATAAATAGGCAGGTTGTTTGAAAATACCGTAAATATCAATACAAAAATAACTCGTATATTTATTTGAACTTTTCTAAAAATATGAATAATACAAAACCACTCTAACTGGCAACAAAAAAAACCTTAAAAACAATAATTTCGTTCTCCGTTTTAACTTACAAAAGATACCAAAAAGTTGGGTATGGAGTTATTTTTTTTTTTCAAAGCATTGTGTGCACGACAAAGGATTCCAACAGGTTGGGACTGCATTATTCCGAGATAAATTTATTTTTGATGAAGTGCAAAAGTCGGGGGTAGTCTTTTGACATTTTTTCTGTAAAATTTGTGATTTGGGCACAATGCGGACACGATCAGCCGTGAAGGGTTCTGCACACATGGGCCCAATATGTCCATTGTCCTTTGAATATATGACCCGCTCTAATGAATGTTGGTGTGAGAACTGTCCTACAAGTGTTTCTTTTTATAAATAGTGTTATAAATGTGAATAATAGCTGATTTTCCCACGGTGCTCATTGATTTCAATACTTTATTTAAACGACTACGGCTAATGGCATTAATTATGAAAAGGTTTATAGTAAACATTTTATTTCATCCATTGTTCATTGATGCGATGACACTGAAACAGGATTTTTATGTCTATGAGGTGGCGCTTAGGACCTACATCCAGCTAGGTCAGATCCTAATATGCTTTAGTACATCTTGATTATAAACTAGATGAATTTAGTTTCCTTTATACAGATACAATAAGATTAAAATGCCTTTTCTTACAACATAAGCAAACTATTTCTGTTCTGTTATGCAGTACGACTGGAATTCTACCAGAAACCATAGCTATGCAAATTAACAATATCTAGAGCCATAAATACAAATCAATTTGTGAATACTGAATAGAAAGCACAGTCCGTTACGTTAGTTTAATTCTCATACAATGATTCGTGGGCACACCCACACGTCATTGTCGCCGCAAGTAATTTTAACGGACCATACTGTGCTGGGAACTTGTCCAGGTAACCAGGGATATAATGGCACACTCGAGATTGTATTCAAACCATTCGCTATTCAATAACCAACTGCTCCATTTGAATTTCGAACTTAACATCTTCGCAATAAGGATTGCTTTTTTAAACAACGAAAAAGTTTTGTAAAGAGCTAAGCGCCACCTCATAGACGCCTATTCAATTTTTTCATCTCGTAACGTAATTTCGTAGTATCATTTCATTTGAAATAGTTCGGCGTCTCCGCGTCAAGTCACAGGTATGTTGTTTTTTCAACACTTTTGTTACAATGGTCTTCCCCAAACACAGTTTCGTATTATTATTCGAGAGATGGAGGTAGATGTAGATTGTGTAAACCACTCCAGAATACAATAGAGGACATAAAACCTTTGCATATTGTGTAAGTAATTAACAACTGCCTTAGCTGAAGTTGCATTGATAAAGTTACAAGTGTTCTCGAATAGCTTTAGGTATAAAAATAGTAGGTCATATCGTCCCCATCGTGTCAAAATTAAATAACTGACACTTTTGCCGAAATTCACTTTTTGTTATTTTTAAATAATATAAAGTGTAAGCTACATTTCGGTCTATTTTTCGTTGCAATATGTATGATATTCGCGAAGATATCATAATTTTAGTAACTCTATTGACCACATATTACAACAAGGTTTGTTAAAAAAGTTTCGTGGAAAAACTGAATAAATGACAAAAAAACTAAATAACTACAATTGAAGGTTTTGACATACCTACAAACAAAATCAATAAGTGACTTTGTTGAATTCTGCCACAACTGACTCGGAAACATTGTTACAAAAATTGGTTGTGGCAAAATTGAATAAGTGCTCTTGTTTAATTTTTCATTAAAACATTGTGTTATATATTTTTAACATAATCAGTCAAAGGACCAGTCCACTGCTGAACTTAGGCCTCCCCCACGATTTCCCACAACGACTGCAATCTTTTATAAGGTCGTCTAAGGGTCTCCAATGTAGAACTCTTCTGCCCCAACGCCCATCAGGCCTAATCCGGCTTGTTCGCGAGGCTGGAACTTACTAAACCTACGTGCGAGACGATTTGTGATAACTCTTAAATCACCTTGTTGACATGGTTCAGGGCTGAGGTGGGCCTATAGTTCCTCAATAAGGTTTTGTTTATTTATTTATTTATACTGTATTGCACAACCAGAGTTTGTACAAAAGGTGGACTTAACGCCATATGGCGTTCTCTACCAGTCATACCTTTTGTCTCCTTTTTTGAAAAACAACACCACCAAACTCCTGTTCCATGACTCAGGCAGCCCTCAAGCAGCACGGAATTAAAGAGTCTCTGAAGGACTTTGAGTACCGGTGTTCCCCCCTTTTGAAGGCTCTGCTGTGATTCAGTCCTCACCAGGTGCCTTGTTGTTTTTAAGCTGTTTCAGGGCCATCCTTATCTCGTAGAGGCTGATGTCCGGGATGTCTTCGGTGTAGTGTCGTGTCAGGATAGCTTTTGGGTGTCCGGCCTTAGCTATTAACGGGTTCGGCAACTGAGGTGTACATCTGCCCATAGAACTTTTCGATCTCCCTCGAAACATCTGCTTTTGTCGACGCTACACTGCCGCCCTCCGTCTTAAGCTTCGTCAACAGGCTTTGCCCAATAGACATGTCTCTTGCTTGGGAGCCTTGTTTTCACTCTATCGGTTCTTTAACACTGTTCGTGTTAAAGGAAGAAATGTCGTGTCGTAGGGACTTCCATATTCGTCTTTTAACCTACTGTAGTTTTCAGCATTAACGGAGGTCTTCAATGCTATAGATCGACGTTCTGCTATAAGGTCGAGAGTCTAAGAGGACGATTTATACGGCCAGGACTAAAAATCTTAGACCCCACCGTTTGTGGGGTAATCTCGTTGTTTATTTCGTCCACTGACACGCAATTCTTTAGGCACTCAAAGCGGTTTGACAACTCGAGTTGAAAGCTCTCGGGAGTTTGGATATGGGCACGAGTAGGTTGGAGCGTGGACCTCATCAAGCGAGACCTTTCCAATTTGACATTTAAATTCCATGTGCCTCGAACCATCCGGTAAACACTACCTACCGGTATTTATTCAGTTGATCACGGAGACATCATTAAATAACCGTTTCTTGGTAGTCATGATGAAGTCTATCTCATTTCTCGTCGTGCCATCCGGATTAAACTAGGTAGATTTCCTTTGAGGTGGAGTTCCTTTCACCACCACCTCCTGGCGTTGCTTTCACCATATTAAAAGGATCGATAAGATCCGGAATACCACAATCCGCTCCAGAACTGGAATAGCAGATGTAGGAGAAAAGACAGCAAAGCTTAAATGGGAGTAGGCGGGGCATGTGTGTAGAATGCATCCGAATAGATGGGCCCAAATCGTCACGCGATGGATACAACCAGACGGCTACCGACGAATGGGTAGACCTAGAAAGAGGTGGAGTGATGATCTGTCCAGCTTTGCGAGAAATTGGGTGTCGTTGGCCGCTGACAGAGACAAATGGAAAGAATTGGGGCAGACCTCTGCATGTAATATATAAAAAAGTATTACTTGGTTGTGTGCCAAAACGTGGTCAAAACTTGCAAAAGTGACATACAAAAACTTGATAATTGCAATTTTGTTATAAAATACGTTTGTGGCAAAAGTAAATAATTACTTTTTTATTTTTATATTTAAAATAATAGAAAGTAGCATTATGATAGACTATTTAAATTATGAAGTTAAAGCAGCTTCATAACATATCAAAACCTCGACGTAAATTTCCTTCGGCTTGGAATGTTATCGCCATTTTTGTTTAAAATAAACACAGAAACTCAAATATCTCGGAACTTTGGTTTTGTTGGTTATTTAATTTTGCCACGACGGGGACGATATGTAGTAAATACTAGTACCTCAATATGTTTGATTTAAAAATCTACTACACTTAATGTTGTTCATTATAACATGTGGATCACACTGATAATAGTAATGTATTAGGTTGTAATAACGATTACCTAACTATGAGTGGTTGATGGGGTTTATAGATTTAATCTCTTAAATAATAATGTTTGTTATAATTGCTTGCTTAAAAATACAACTGCAGTTTTAAAAAGTAAAGTAAAGTGAAATAGAAATGAATACAATAATATAATTGCATAATATCCTAGGTCCTGCTACGAAATGCTACGAATAATTTACGAAAGCTCCGTACTATAGGTCGACCGCAAAACTGAGACGTTTCTGACGTCACTTTTATCACCTTTATTTTCATTTCCCTCACAACTAATGTACTCCTCATAATGACTATAAATTAAACGATCTTTCTTTTACCTTGAAGAAGAACATTTAATTCATAATAAAAAATATGGAGTACATTATTTGGGAGAAAAATACAACAAAAGTGACGTCAGAGACGTCTCAGTTTCGCGGTTTACCTATAGCACTAACCACTAACCAAAAAAAATGTACACAAGCACAACGTGTGTCGTAGGTTATTATTTTCTTAACTAACAAAAAATATTCAGTCGTTTAAGTTAATAGTGGGCCAAATGAAATAAGCGATTTTTTGTGTCCATGTCCAGGGTGCTCTTAGTTTTGTTTTTATAAGTTTTTATGATGGTTTAAATGACGGTTGATACACATTTGGCACAGCTTGTCTCTCAGCAGGACATTTAGTTATGTTAGTCGGTTGGGAGGTAGGTTTGCTTGAAAAAACCTGCGTTGATGTAGCTAACTTAAGGATGTGGTTGAAACTATTTCACATGATTGATAAGTCAATGGTTTAGAATGTCTTTTAACACCCAGTCTGTCGCAGTGTTATTTCATCTTTATGATTAGTTAATTCTGCCAGGGTAACGAAAAATGTTTATAAGTTTAGTATAAATATGTCTAAAACCTATAATATGTTTACTAATGAATCTTACGATAATTACCAAGTTATTCTGGTCTATCTAACTAGCTAGTTTGGGCCAAACATAGATAGACTAGCTAGATTCATAGTTTGACTCTATCTCGACTAAATGTGAAACGAAACTCCTTATCAAATTGAGCGTAACTTGCATGTTTTGTACTTTAAACATTTTCTTGGAATTGTAGTTTGCTACCTAGTAGTAGTATTACCTTTGCTTTGTAGGTTATTATACTTTATAGGTAGGTACTGAAAATTACAACAAGAATTGATGTTAGGCTATCTCAAAAATAAGTTTAAGGAAGAATGAAAACCAAACTGAATACAATACAACTGCCGCCCTCTGTTGACTGGCTGTTTAACTAACACAACTACGGTTTAGGTTGGTGCTTGCTACTCATCATGCGTACAATCTAACAAGTATTTTATGAGCAATTTGGATACCGGAAAGATAGCTAGATGGCACGGCTCGTATTTTCATGAAAAGAGCCTTTGAGCTTTTTGCTGTATTTACAGTTAGTTTATTTATTTATAATATCATAACCTTATCTCTTTGTGTAGGGATTTTGACATTACGATTGATTACGATGACATCGTAATAAAAAAAGTTTAGTTTGTAGTGTCTGTCATTTGTCATTTGCCCAAATATTACCATACAATCGCCAGATAATTTTATAGGTATTTTAAGAATTAAAATTATATGTGTTATATACTTACATCTTGTTACAAATAATGTCAGAAATATTTCAAAAGAGCTGTTACACCGCGCGCAGTTCCGGTTACAAATACCGTACATTATCAACAAACACCGGGGATCGCAAGCGGCGAAACAGCAAAGAAGACTCTACATTCGATAAAAAATTCAAAGAGTTACAGAAAGATTTATCATCTAGGATAGACTCCCAAATTAGTAGGACGCAGGCAGCACGTGATCATGTAAGGGAGACATTCGAGAAAATCGAAGCGAAAATCGACTCTATGCTCGAGTTACAGAACACTGTTACGTCGTTAAAGAACAATCTGCTAGTGGTGGAGAACACGATTGATGAAATGGCGCAGAAAATTGAGAAAATCGATGCAGCCATCACGGGAAGCGACGCCGTCACTCTGCAGTCTAAAATGAGCTCTTTTAGGTCTCATGCACCCATTTTCGAGAAGGATGAGGTCCAGAGCACTACAGCCATTCTACCTACCTAACTAATTCATTCATATTGACTAAACTTTACTTATTTATAGCATTTATTATACATATTTTATAAAAGCTGTCTTTTGTATGGTCATGCACCATCGTAACGTAAAGAGAGGGAATTAAAACGACCAAGATTAATTTAAACATCATATATTTTTTTCAGGATGGGTTCATTCATTGTTACAATATAATTACAGCTCTGAGCTGAACACATCGATTTGGGTTGACTTTATTAATTTATGTATTTAACATATTATCAGCTTAAAACGTAACTAAGTACTTAATCCAGACAATAATTATTATATTTGCCAATAATGTTATAATATTTTTATCCGTTTATAACGCCACAAATACATTAATAGAATCACTTAAAGAATACAAATATTTCAAAATGCATGAGCTGAACAGCTATATTAATACAAATTAGCCTCAAAGGTAAGTAGATTTTCAGAATACGAATTTGAATATTTTTTGGAAAAAGTCGAAAGCATTTTTTTTACATAAACTATCTGTATCCGTAATACCCTTATGTATATGGCACAGTTCAAAAATAAATTGGTAATAAGTAGTTAATTTATGTATAGTTTAGCAAAGTTAAAGAACACATTCAAAAAGAAAGGCAGATGTGAGATTATTCTAACAGTTATTTCATTATACACTTACAGCTAACCAATCTTATCCATTGACATAATAAAATGTACTTACATACGACTAGGAAGGAAAACAATGGAAGTTATTCACTAATAATAAATTGTAACTAAACGCCAATGAGCGATAGCAACTCAATGGACGATAAATGCAACAAATTGATTCTAAAATAAAACTAGGTAAACAATACTTTGTGCACCAATTCATCGTAGAATAGGTCTAAATTAAAATATCTTAAATGCAAATTGTCGAACAATTTGATATGTAAATACCTAACAAAAACAATTCCTACATAATGAATTAATAATCAGATCGCAGTAACATAGATATCACAACATTAATACACACAAAAGTGCCTACTACACAAAGATACATTTAATTAATTAACTAGCAAGCAGCTGGGCTGCTTTTCTTAATATTCGTAATCGTGTAACTAATTCCTTCTAATCTGACAACCACAACAACTTGATCAAACAACTCTCAGCTGGTAACTGAAAACAGAGAACTTCAATAAGCTTCAACTAAATATCATATGACCTTCAGTATGTTCCTAAAATTTACCTAAAATTGTAATTATACTTAGCACAAGTAAATCAATACATAATAATCTTAAGGTGCAGTTAATTTCATCGGTAATTTTGCCTTGTTACAAATAGTTTTCAGTTCGTAAAAAATATACAAAAGAAGGCAATCTTTCTACCCGCTAAGTTATCTCAATGGTTATCTCTTCAAAGTCATTCTATATAAAATTCCCTAAAATTTTTCTTTACCTCTCATCTCCTATCCAATAAACTTTCTAATAACGTATATGCATATTTTATTCATTCCTTGCATCTCTTGCTTTGACACGAAGATTCATAGATTAAATATGTTGTTCACAGTTGGAAGAGTCGATATATGAGAGATTACATAATGCTGAGGATTAATATCCCTGTAACTCCACAGCACGAGCCAACCTCCATCTCATATGCAATTTAAACATACGAGGAGGGCGCCCTATCTCAGTCGAACAAGCATATGAACGCGCGCAAGAAGCCGTCGCAGAAGCACGCGCAGCAGCCTTGCTTCTTGGTCTTGTCGTCGGGGTTGAAGCTGGGCTGCTTCGGGCGCTTCCGTCGCGAGCACAGTTTGCTCGGCTGCGGGTCCTCGACGGGCTCGGAGCGCGGGCTGAGATGGACCGGCAGAGCGGCGGGCTCGGTGGGCCGCGGCCGCGCCCAGCGACGCAGCAGACTCTCCTGCTCGGCCCCCACCGGCACCGGAGCTGACAGCTTCCGTGCGCGGGCCACTACTAAAGCACGCTCCATAGGCTCCAGCAACTCTAAGCCGAGGGCGCGATCCAACTCCTCCCCGGACAGCAGCAAATAACGCGGGCAGTACGCCAGCTCGCCGAGAGCCGCGCGCTTATTGCTCGGCGTCAACTCTCGCTTCGTCCGCTTGCACGCCGCCGTGGCCCACCGCGACAGCGCTTCGGCCAGCACGAGCTCGTTAGACACCCGCAGCGTGTCGCGCTTGACTATCAGTGCTAAATCCTCGTACGTGAGCTCCTCGAGCCTTTCGTCTGTTAGAGCGGCGTCTGCGTTATCATCGAGGACTAGAAGAGCGTTGTGAGCGAGTGAATCGCACCACCTCGAACACTGTGCCAAGGATCGTGCGGCTGCATCGTCTGACAATGCGGGTAGAGGCGGCGCTGAAGCCGCACCGGGGAGCCTCGCGCATAGAAATCGTAGGTCGCGCAGGATTTCTAGTGCAACACCCGCGTCCAGCATCTCGTCGAGTCGCCGCGCGCATCGTTCCGCCAGCGGTGAGCAGAGGAACTTGTAAGCGGCGTCTAGAGCACACCGCGCCGTAGCCACCGAGTTGAGCTGGGTGGGTTCGCAGTAGTGGTAGCGGAGGAGCTGTTCAAAGCCGCGCCGGTCGACGTAATCGACGACGATGACGTCCGTTTTGGCGGATAGTAGAGCTGCGAAGACGGGGCTGGTGGCGGCGAGGACGCGTCGGTGGCCGGGGTACCGCCAGGTGTCGCCGTTGATGCCGGCGACGAAGACGATGTCGCTCTGCTTCTCGTCATCGTAGAGGCGCGCGTTCTCGTCCAACTCGAGGCCGCCGCCGCCGCAGTACTCGCCGACCTCGCTGTCGCGGCCGGACTCGATGTCCTCCTCGGAGCTCGTCCGCGCGGGGTTAGTCACCACCGTCATTTTGCTATGTGGCCTGTACTGCTGGGTACGTCACCTAGAAATAAAAAAGACATGATATAATAATCCATCGATAAGCTAAATATGTAGCTTTATAATTTGAGTTTCTTACTAGGAGGTACTATACGTTTAACGAAGGTTATAAAGAAGAAATCAAATACCTAGTTAATAAGTGGCTTTTGTTTATAGAAAAATCTTCTGATGAGCAATGATGAGCTTTACATTATTAAATCAATTTGTTTACCCACTAATTTATGCGTGTTACTTCCGATATTTACTTAGTTCCTGTTTGTTTTCATGAACTAGATGATAAATGGTACTGTTAACTCAGTTATAAAGCCAGTGTGAGCACATAACAGCCATATAAAGAATCATTATTGCCTTGGTATTGTATTACGATTCATTGGAGGCGCTAAACGAACGACCAAGGCAACTTTTATTTACACAACGCGTATTTTTCAGTAAGCCGTTCGTTATCTACGGATTATGTATCTAGGAAACATTGAAGTGACCTAGAACATAGCATTAATTAGGTTCCGAATAACGTGATCTTTTCGGCGAAAACACTTCATTAGCATTTTCATTGAATGTCAATAGGAAAAGTAGCTGCCTATTGAATTGAGGTAAACGGGTTGTATGGAGGTAATTGGGTAAGATAACATTTGCTGTTTCTTAACTGCTTTTCATAGAAAGGTATATGCGTACCGTATTAGGTACCTACCCGTGAATCTTAATTAATAAGTTGTATGTACCTACTTCATTTCCATTACTTTCTTGTCATTTGCTATTGAGTTACTCATTAGTTGCATTTTGTATGTTTAGGCCAGAAAGTAAGCTTGATTCAAAAATATTAACACATGCACAAGTGAATTTAAACTTTTATATTGCGTAGGTAGTTATACATATAGCTCCTGATTCCCGTGATAGCGGGAGACATGGAGTTATTGATTTTCAGACCCGGCCAGTCTATTATTGTGATACTCCTTGAGTTTACCTGTAACTCGTTATGCAACAACGGAAAATTCTACAGTTTTTCCAAAACATAAAACGTAAAACCATTGCGGTTTAACTGAGCTGTATTATTGTCACTGTTGGTCGTAAATTGTTTAAAACTTAATGATAGTAACTAGTTAACTTAGTAAATTAAAGCTAATAATACGCAAAACAGCTAACATAATTTTTAATCGCAGTCATATACCTAAGCCTGAAGTATGTAGTACTATTATATATTCTGTGCGTGTTATATTCTGATAAACTATTATAAACTTGAAACACATTTTCCGTAATGTTTGCATTTAATTAATCGACAACCGATACACAACCTCGGTTGCTTTTAAAGTAGCAAAATAAGTCCATTTCTACCTAATATCACCTTTCCTGAAAGTATATTTTTTCCCGAAAACCTGGCAATGAATGGGAAGAAGTGGCTAATTTCAACAGCATTGTGCGGTATTTCGCGAATTGTGCGTCAGCAGTGCGTCATGCGTGCACGCCACACTCGTGAAAACCAAAATATACTGAAACAGTCACGGCCCTTTGAAATAAACCGTTTCGATAATAATAAACTCTTATTACTATAAACAACACCTTCCAATTTGAGTGCTGGATGAGTTAAAATTTGCAGAAGTTATGGAAGATTGCAGCAAATATAAAATGTTGCAGTCATTGTATTAGTACATAATACGAAAATGTACTGGTAATTTCTAAGTACTTCTCTAATTTTGTAAGATTCGTGATTTACGACTTCGCTTTTGCTGCATAATTTACAATTCTTGGATTTGAATTTATTGATAGTGTCACGTACAAAGTGTAATAAGGAACTGTTTTAATGTGCATTCTGTGAAGATTACCATGCTCCAAAATGTCTCGTGTTTTTTTAGTTTCATCCAATAAAACTGTTTCTAGCCGCATTTCCCGCTCCCACAAAAAAACCGCCCCAATTCCAAAGAATCTGAAGAATTTCGTTAGTTTCTAATTTATATTTCCGTGTTTTAATTTATTTGAGCGAGATGAAATCCATTAAATCCAGTGGTCGCATCTCCAGAGAGTCGGTTGCGTAAATTCAAATCCGCGTTTTGTTCGGCGCGTATAAATATATTATTTCGAAACGGTAGGGACATTTACGATTGCCAGTTATTTGTGATACTCTGACCCATATGCTCAGTTTCGCGCATAGTTCGCCTGCCCTATATTTAGCAGCAATCTCGGAGATTACGAAAGGGAATGCGTTCCTCCCTCTATTGGAAAGTTGCAGCCAGCCGAATCTTGGATATGCAATAAAACTCTATCTGTAATGTACTTTCGTTGACCCAAATTATTTAAATGGCGGAATGCCAATGGTTCAGCATTGCGTGGATTATGTTTCCATTTGGACTAGAATATTTCTACGCTTCAACTAGAAGTTTTCTGATATATACTAACCTACATTACTCAAGTAAGTATTTTACTTTGTAAAACTGTTTCATTAACGTAACACATAAATTGGTGACTTTGACTGCAATGATGAAGTGTAACAAAAAAATAACTGCTAATAAGAAAAAATATTGACTGTTTCTTTGTTAAGAAACCAATAGGTAAGTAACTAGTAAATAATATAACTTAGAAGCGTTACCGTAATACCAAACCACAACCTTCGACTTATACTGATTTCTTGATAAAGTAAACAATTTCTAATTCAAATTTTCTAATTATTAGTAAATAATATTTTTATCATCTTCAATAGCTAAAATATCTGTTTACAAATCCAAATGTTTAAAAATTTACCCAATATAAAAAGGACTTCCACTAAAAGATTATAGCCACATTGCATATTGCGTTCGAATAATTCACGAACACGAAGTTATTAACCCGATATCATCTTAGATCCTCCAATTACGTTGTAATAAACATAATAACTGTAACGAGAGCAACTAATAAAAAATATACTCGAAGGAGAACCAAAATTTGTATGAAAAGAAGGTCTGTTTAAATCGCTGGTGCGTGGATCCTACGAATATAAAGACGGAGGGAGTTGGTGAGAGGGTTAACCTTGCGTCGGCATCAAGGTGCCTGCACCGTTTTTAATTAACTATCTGAAAATGTATCGTGATATTAACTATGTGCCTTTTTGTCAACAGTGTATTGCATCTTACTAGTTATTTATTTAACGATCTAGTTTATATTACTTTTGAAATTAACTATGTTTTATCGTATATGTACCCTATGTACTGTGTACCCTATCATGTAGTTGCAGCCTTTTCAACGACTATGAGAGTTAAAAGTATATTATCATACGAAGGAGGTGGTTAATTACCAATAATAACCTTAAGGTTAACCCTTCCTTCCTATGATAATATGTTACTCATTTTCCATGCTTTACTGTACAAATGAGACCATGTATGTACTTTCATACAAGTAGGTGCAAGTAGGTTTTTGTTTCTCTTTCCACTTGTCATATCTCAAAGAACATGAAGTCATAAAGTATTTACTTTATGGCCATCAAATACAAAAAGTGCTAGCTAGAGACACTTGAAACCTTCGATTTAATTTAGCACCGTTTTTATTTCATCCTAACCTTTAACACTTGTTACTATCTAATGTCACCATATTTTTGGGCCCCAGTCACAAATTCACTTAATAAGTAGAGTTTATTATGGTAGTTAAATCCATGAAAATGTTAAAGAGGTGTAAATAAACCATGTGTTGCGGTCGCGTACGATCCAAAATAGCTCTGCGCGACATGCGGAAATGCACAAGCAGTGAATCGCGTATGCAACTAATATAGGACACATTGGCTCTGACTAAATTCGGGGAATCGGTACCTAAAGAACTATGCAATTTAGGTACAGAGACCAAAAATTATTAAAAATTCCGTCATATCTACAGCATTTTGTAAACATGTGAAAATACCCAATAATTAATTAAATAAAAACGTATTTAAACCAAACTCACATTATTAGCTAGAAAAAAAATGTACCTACAGAAGTGGTATTTAAACACAGTGTGGGTAAACATTTAATATTCTACTTAACATTTTTTTTAATGATTTAAAAGGTTTATACTTTTAAGCAAGACTACTTGGACATTGAAAAAAATACATATTTTCCCACATGAACTTGACTTTAAGGAAAACAAACATAACCAAACCCACATACTGTTTGTTTACAGTTCTTGATTTGATTTAGCACATATCCAAAAAGATTTCAAGACTAGTATTACTTTAAATATAGGCATGTATAAATCAAAGTTAAATTAGTCAAGTAAAATACGCAATGACCATAGTTATACTTTGGATATTGAATAAGCGTATATATAATTTTAAAGGTAAATACATGCCTACACAACTTTACTGAAGAATAAGGCATTTTCAATATTTACTGCCCTATGAATGTATGTATTTAGTTATTTCATTAGTAGGTAGGTATCAAGACTCGAATCTATATTGCCTTGTTTTCATAAGCTTAAAGTTTATTTTATTTTTTATGTGGCCTGCATTTATTACCTACTACTGCGTATATTTATTTATTAAAGAAAACACACTGGTATATAAAATTATGATTCAGATACACAATCGGTTACGAGCAGTGCGTTGGGCGGGCGGAGGGCGGCCCGCCCTACATAGGAATTGGGTCAAGAGTACAAGCTGGCCCGAAACGTGACGGCAACTCCATTCTGTTCCGTTAGTTGCATTTTTACAGTATCTGCTTTATATTTATACTTTGACTCACTACTTTAAAATCTCATTACATCTTTGGAATAACCAGCGTTATCTACTCAAACAGTGTTACTGGTAAAACGCATAAATTAATCGAGTTAATAACTAAATAGAGAAAGAAGATCAGCAGTTCTCACGTGCTTTTTAGTGAGTTTATGTCTATGCAGGCGCACTTATGTGCACCTAAGTATCTACCTACTCTTTTAAGTGCTTAGACTATTAAGAATATGCGCAGGGTTTTGTCTTAGTCGTAAACGCAGGTTTAAACAATACTTCGGTTGCGGTGTGTGGCTTCGTAAACGCAGCTAAAAAAAGATAGATACTCGTCAGTGATCTATACTAAAGAGTAGTTTGCGATTTGGTGGATAATGCCAGTAAAACTTCAAGTTGTAATGTTCAAACAGTAAAATAATAACGCTGGCTCGTTTCTCGCTCAACGGATAAGTATTGCTATCCAACGCGGTAACGCAGCCAGCATCCTCGCCTCTTTGCCTCATGGACACGGTTTTATTTTTGAGTAGGTTTTAAGTTCATAATATTAGTTTTTATTCTTAGTTTTTGCATGTATATACTTATAATTTTTATTTCTAACAGTAAAATAGTTTAAAATTCAATGCACAGAGTGATCGTTACAACTTTTATGACTATTCGGACGTTATTCTGACTAAATCAAAATAGCAATAAAAATGTAAGGTCAAAATCTTCAAAGATGCGTAACGATCGGTATCACAAGTACCAACGTGTGTGTGGATTGACTCACGCGCATGTCATAAGGTTATCGCATTGTGATTCATGGTGTTTGGCACTTTTGTGGGTCTATTTAAAGTTTTCAAAGGGGTCCTTTAATTTTGAACACAGTAAAAGTCAACGTTGCAAAACAATCTTATTTTTTTATTATTTTCTTTCCGTTGATATTCGTGGTTAAGTGCCAATCCTTAAATACTTGAACGCTATTCACGTTCAAAACATTTGTATCACTCACATACATTTACCTCTGTAATAAAATCGAATACATGAGTGGATTTTTGAAGATGGTTTTCGTGATACATTTAAATTAATCTTTTTTTGTTACATATGTATTACACGTTTTAATAGTGCCGTGGTTACTGTAAGTTATCTAGCAAGAGATAAAAAAATGTTCACTTTGCTTGCAGCAATCTAGGAGTCAAGATTAAGCAAGAACAATATAAAACCCACATCAAATAATAGTTTAATCAGTCAGGTATCAAACGACTGCCGGGAGTCGCATAATAATGGAATTTCTATTGTGTCTCGTTCACACATACTTGACGAGTTAATTAATAAAATTGATAGACATTTTACCACGGCACTTCAAAGAACGACTGTGGAGGATTTTGACTTTAAGGTACTCTTAACATTACCCATAAGCAGAGATCAAATAATAATATTAATAATTAATATTATTATTGATATTAATATTGTTTTAAGAGTTCTATTGTATTTGATTTTGTATTTTAATTTAATTTTGTATTTTAATTTAATTTGGTTTTTGTATTTTAATTTATTTCATTTAATGAATTTAATTTCGTGTTTAAATTTCGATTTTATTAATTTTTAGTTTGATTTTGTTATTATGGGCCCTGTCTGAAATAAATTTTTTTTTTTTTTTTTAAATAAGCTTATTATGGAAGAAAATAATCGCTTTAAATCCGTCGTTAGTGTTTACTTACTTTTTGGTTACCGCCAAGCGATGTGATACGTTCAATAACCAACTTATACACTGCGAAACTTGCTAAAAAAGCTCCGCGTTAAATACTACATTAACTAAGCAGATTAATCACAGAAATTCGCTATTATGGAATATTTTATGAGACATTTCGTAGAGAAAACCTTCCATTGAAAAGTTTCCATTAAAATTACATGGATGACCATAGTGACGTCACGTCAGTGAGTGCGCCAGAATTGGTATCACATTATGCCTAACTAATGCCAATGATTCATGAGGTAAACTATAATTCACATTGTTCAGTAAATCCGCAAGTTATTATTACCGCAAAGGATCAAGATCCTTACTCTAATGAACATAAGATTCAACTTAGTCAGACGTTCAAGGTACTCAGGTATGCATGCATCTAAATAGTTGCATATCTAGTACCTAAGTACCTTATTCGGACTATGACTACATACTTAGATGTTTTGTTATGAAATAACACGAATGAACTACGTTACATGTAAAACTTAAAACTTTAATCGTCATCACGTCATAAGTGATATTGTGACTGGGTCCCAAAAATATGGTGACACTAGGTAGTCACAGGTATTTAGGGATCAAATAAAAACGGTGTTAAATTATGTCGAAGGTTTCAAGTGTCTCCAGCTCTTTTTGTATTTGAAGGTCATAAAGTTAAAATGGTTTATGTTATTTGAGATATAACAAGTGGTAAGAGCAAAAAAGTAGCCAAGAATGAAGATATTTAACATGGTCCATTTGCAGAGCATAGAAAGCGAGTTTAAATGCATTAAAGCATAATATTATTTTGATTACATTTGCTAGTCAAGTTTGATATTTGTTTAAAAGGCTACTTATATCCCATTATTAAACCGTAAAAAGCTATTCTAGATTCCTTTTATGAAGGGGCTAAAGGTTTTTGGTCAATGTTGGTACCTAATTAATTTCTGTAATGATCCACATCGACACATTTGTTACATTATATGCATATGAATATGTGCTTTTAATGGTTCCTATAGGTACGAAGTATGCTAATATGTACCCATATTATAGGTTTGATCACTGATAAACTCTTCCTGACTGGCAAACCGAAAACAATGTGAGTTGTTATTTATACTCTAAAGAGAAGCTATAATATGCCAACCCAAAAAATGTGTCGCAAAATACGACGAAAAAATTATGACGTATTCCATGAAATTTGAATTTCGAATATGAAACCTTTTGTATGAGTTGATGGCAAGTGGCGTCAATTCATTGCACACGAGATTTGTTTGTGATGTCAGTCCATCCATACGCTAGTAGGTAATACTTAGTAGTTCTCAATGTTCCGAACCAGCTCGTCTGCTTATCAGCGTAAACCACAAAACGCAAGTGTGAACTCAAAATAGTAATAATGTAACAAATGTGTCGATATTTTAATTGCTTTTACAAAGGATGTTGGGCATATAAATTATATAATCGTTACAATTTCCTCATATTTTATACCACCTTGTATTGTGTAAATACTAATTTTTTTAGCCATGTTATATCATCTTTTAAAATACCAGTCATTAAAGTGACTGATATAACAATTTATTAAAGTGCTGAAAGCTTTTCAACACTGAGATTGCAAATCATTCCAAGTTGCTTAGAAAAGGCACTTCTTGGGAAAACGTTTACAATTATGAATTTATGATTCAAACTGTGATGTGGTTCGTTTGGCGGTGTTCCAATAAAGTTCAAGATACTTCTGACTGCCAATAATTTACTCAAGGTTTCAGCAAAAATATATTTACTTACACGTAAAGGTATAGTATACAATGTAGCTGGGTATGCGTTATGTTTAGAATATTCCGTTCACAATTTTTAACATTTTAATTTAAGCTTATCAAAGGGAGGCATCAACTATTCAAAAAAATTGGTTTGAAATTAATGTCTGTTCTCCTATTTTTAGTGACTAATATTTTTTGTATGTTAAAAAATCTCCTAGACAAAAGGTTTTCTGTGTTTTGGTTTGGGATGTTTGCTTCTGTCAAAAGCAATTACCCTCTGAGTGTAAAGTTGTTCAGTCATAAACTGAATACCTATGTAGAGTTCAGTTAGAGTCTGGGCAAAAAACAATCAAGGGGAGTATCGATTGCAAGATGTTTGTCTGCGTAGCCTGGGCTAGACGAGACTTATCTAGCCGCCCTCGGCTGGTTTTTGTTTGCATTCATTGCAATGGTGGATATAAGAAGAAAGCTACCTTATGTATCTACCTGCACTATTTTCCGAATCGTAGCGTTGCAATCATTTAATTTTTAGCAATAAGTAGTACCTTTTTAGGGTTCCGTAGCTGGGGGCTTTAACTTTTGAACTTAGAAAGTTAAAATTTTGAAAAAAATATATATGATGTAGATTACAACAAATATACTTTCAACGAAAATTAGTTTGAATGAGATCGAACCAGTAGTTTTTGAGATATTGCACATTTTCATCAACCGCAAATAAAGCTCTGTCTTTCATACAAACACTTTGAAAAACAAAGTTATTCTGCAGTCAAAAAAATTGTGATGTTTTCGTTAGGTAGAAGTAAGCGGACCTCGAATTCAGTTAAGGGTGGCACGGAACCCTCAGTGCTCGGGTCCGACTCGCACTTAGCCGGTTTTGAGTTATAATAAGTATTAATTATAGCATTTTTATTGTTGTTGATTGTGAATGTTTTTTTTTAAATGTATTAATGATTCGTGTTAATTTTTGCATTAAAATTAAATATGTGTGTGTGTATATCTACATAGTTAACTTCAATTCTGTAAACGTGACACATGGACCAAATTCGGTTTAGTGTTAGTGAATGGATTTAAGAATATGAATTATAATATGAAACAAAACTTACAAGGCCAATTTTATACGAGTAACTCATCGATGCACGTATTTAATTAGGTGTTCATTTGTAAATACAATATTGAAAAATTATTGGAGCCAACATTTTCTCTAAAAACCTTGAACATTATTCTGAATGAGTTTGATTATTATAAATGTTTATTGTTCAATAAAGAACTCGTCTCACCTGCAAAAAGTGATACTTACTAAATTTAGTTAAATATAAGTAAATGGGCCTAAATTCCTTATTTATTGAATACTTTTTTGATTTTTGCATTTACTAGTGCAAGAGTTTCAGTCAAAAGATTTTGAATAAATATGTTATTTAATGAATGAATCTACTTATATCTGTATAACGATGTTGACAAATATGTAAACGTGAAAGGTAGAGACCTTTCTACTGTGAAATGAAAATATTGACATAACACCTACTTGTATTGTATCTCAAACCTGTTGCTTGCTTATGGAGTAATGAAATCAACATAAAATCACAAATTATGTATCAACGACTCTTTGTGTATTTACTTGCATATGTTCTTAATCATTTACACAACATCGAAAGTACCTGAAAACGATCGCAGAACCTCAATAAGAAAACTAAAAATCATAGTCTTCCAACCTAGCCATTTTGTTTCTACTACACACATTATCTATGCTAAACAAATTAACACAAGTACCTACAACCCCTATGTAAGTACAAACAATTCGCAAACAGTAGTCACTAATTGGCTAAGCTTATCAAACATCAATAAGTTACCTCTTGTATGTCCCCGGTGACACTTCACATTTCAGTTGCACAGGCGTTTAGTCAGATCCCTGATGTGTTCACTGCACAGATCCTGGTCACAATTAGTGCGCAGCCGAGTTGCGTGCGGCGGGTTACGAAGCGGACATTGTATTGAGGGTGTCTGGGCGAGTGCGCGCGCCGCCCGCCCTGCGGAAAATCCCGAACGTTTCAGCGCGCTTTCGCGCTAATAATACGCTCCGTTTTTCACAGACGCGTGCACCGAGCGAACGCCGCTGATAAGTGTGGACAGAAAACTGGCTTGAAGCCGCCGCTGGCCGCGCGTGCGCACTAAACCACAACAAACAAACGATATCCTTGCGGCCGCGATAAAGCTCCCGTGTTAACAAGCCCTTAATATTAATTATCGGTTCACATGTCCCTTGCGACGCTATAGGGGATTGATGACATGGTGGTAAAATGAAACAATAAAGTGGCTGCGTTTTCATTCATAGTTTTATTGATCTGACCACTTGCGGTAGTAAAAAAATACCAGTAGCATTAAGATTGGTATCAACACTGTAATACAACTTGCCTTTATTTATACTAGATAAAATTTAACAAGTATTATAAAGGTATCCTGAAATAACAAACAAATTTTAAAGCTTACAGAGGCGGCCTTCATATTGGCATGGCAGGTTAATTTACCTGGGAATCTATACTGCCATATTAAAGTGCGTAGACGCAACGTAAGCACGTACGTGGATCGGCGCTCGCGCTACGGTGCTGTGATTCATGACTACGGTGACCAACATTTTTGGAACTACATACAGATGATTATTAATTAACTTTTCTCCTCTTTGCTCCCATCCACATCACTTTGATGGATTATCATTGTGTTATTAGAATAGGTAGGGCTTATTAGCCTAAACTTCGAAGAACAAAGACAAGAATCGGAGACTCCCTTACTACATTTTTTTTCTAGGACATCTGTTGGGACATCATTAATTAGGTACATGAATAATAATAATATTTTGAATACGTGATCGGTCTTTGTTAACTTTAAGTTTACGACTGGATAAAGTGTAACAATACCTAAAAACAGTATTAAGGCTACTACATCTATCTTTCCTCTTTATAATATTAGTATAGACAAATAAAATTCGACTCACGTATTATTTGATGTAGACAGACAGGAGCAATCTTAAGGCAGCAAATCGTGTTCTATAAAGTCATGCCAAGCCGTGGTCTTGACCACGGGCCCAAGACCGTCAAAAAACACAAAAATGTAATTGGACCATTGCAAAATTGAGCATGTACGCATGCATGTACGTACTTAAAAAATTGGAATCAACTACTTACAATAATTCACGATAGCAAATAATCTGTCTGGTAATAACTTACACTGGGCGCATGAAATTATCTGTAGTCATGCCAATTTTGTATTGCTCTGAACACAGGTACTCTGCTACACACTGCCTCCGTAATCTACACTATTTTCAGAATACCAACCCACTGTTTCACGCACACTCATGTCAGCTTCGTCATGTCACTCCGGTTCTTAGATATTGATATATCTAAGAACCTGCGTCTACGATCATTGCTCACGCGCACGCATCCCGAGACAACCATAAACAAATAAAGCACTTGACTTACAACCGATATTTTTATGGATGAACACTCGTTATTTGAAAAAAACACGTTATCAATGTGCGAAAGTAACAGATAGGGCGGCTACCTAAGCTCATAAGAGACAAAAGTTCTTTTGTTCGGTGGCGGGTGGCTCGCAACGGCGCGTAACCATCTGTTTTTGTAGCTTTTTTATGAATGAATGAGGTGCGCGCAATCTTAGATGTTTTTGAGTATGATTTTGTAATGCTTGATTTAATTTTAATCAATTGTTATAAGTGAAAATAGCATGATCATTATTTTAAAGGACGCCCGTTTGGATGGGTGGGCCGTTAACTATTCTGTATAACAATTAAATGCAAAATAAAACTGTATCTAGCAAAAAATCAAGATTTTTTTATATTATTTTTCCTGTATTCTAGACTCGACTCTTAATCACCTCTTTGAATTTGGATAGTACTTTTTTCACATCCTGTATTATGTCCAGTCACAAAGTTTGGTATACATAAACTAATTACTTATTCCAAATAAAATTTATTTTTGATGTACTCAGATGATGTCCTATATGAGTCTTGATATGAATCTTGGGACAGTCGTATCGGAAAAATATACTATCATAAAAAGACTCCGATTCCTCTCTGTTCTGATTCGAAGTTTAGGTAAATAAGCCCTACCTATTCCTATCTCTGGACTTATTAGGTTGTGCGGATAATTGAGTTGACTTTTGTATAGATTCTTAGTTTGTTTACTTCATAATAAGTCTACTAATAATATTGATAAGTATTTAAGTTATTAAAGTTGTCAACTATCCACCAATTATCTTTTGGAGAGATTCCACAAAAAAATAATATGTCCAACTTTCTATTTATATTAAATATTCTTACAGTTCAGCTGAAATAACGAAAAAGAAGAAGCGTTAACTGAAGAAATAGAAACTGAAATAGAAGGTTCTCACTAGCAGCTTCCTGCGTACGTTTTTGCCGGTAGATACTCCTGTACCGCAAAAATCGGATACTGCCGTGTGAATACACAAGAGCCTTCTGCGGGATCGAGTAATGTTGTCATTCCGCAGAACGAGTTATTTTCGTTGACTTTTAATTCATCTTCGAACAAAAATCACTGGCTTTCTTGAAGCGAGTGATTCAAAAATGGAACTCCTGTACTGCCGTGGGAACGTAGCATTACTTAAAGTATGTACAAGTTTTTATTATAAGAAGAGCTAAAGGTTTAAAAACAAAACGCAATGATCTTAAATAACTAGTTAACTTAATTCACAAAAAACACTGTCACCCTACTCCGAACCAATTTAAATTTGTAACAGCAATACAGAAAAGATATTAACATTGTTCACTTGAGGTTTTAATCTTGCAGGTTATTAGCACTTTGTTGGTTTCGCTTTGTAATGAAAGGCGTCTATTATACAAAAAAATAAACGTAATAATTGACCGTCAAGTCATTCCGGCTTCCGGTATCTTCTGGTAGAGGCTACTCCGGAAGGTAAGAAAAATAATTTAATACGTGCTACAATTTCAAAGAGATAGGGAGATTCGAAATTAATTTATCGTAGGTTCTTTGTTAATTCGCTAACTACCTACCTACTTAAGTCGTCAACAAACGTTAGTAATCTCTGTCTGTTCAGTTAAATATTGCAACAACGATAACTTTAAAGTGATATTTGTTCGGATAAAACCGTATCTAATCGTTAGCTTAGAGTTCAAACGCTTAAAAGCGGTCGAAGGCATAGCATAGACGTAAGTATTCAGCAAGGTCACCATCCAATAATTATATATACATACATATTAAATTAATAATTAAATTTTCATGAAAGACTTTAAAACTAATTTATTTATTTGATTCCAAAGAGCATAAAAGCGTTTTCAGGATTATTATAAATAAGCCTCACGGATCGATACGAAAGAATGTCAAAATACCTAATGTTGATCTCTCCGTGTTTTTTATGTATGGCTCATCTATGTATATGGTCATCGTGACAAATTATTAAGGATGCGCTTACCTACTTTGATTGGGGAAGATTGGTTCTTTTCGGTACCATACAAGCCTATGTTTACTTTTAGAACTTTCCTTTATACTTACGCTATTGCATTGCTCAGTAAACACAGCATCTAACTAATCCTTCTATCCAAACAAAAAAAAACCTGTAAGGATTCCTTATTGGATAACGGAACCCCTTAAAAGGGCACGAACTAACATAATACCTAATGGTCAAGATCAGTAAAGTAAATAAATACTTAACTTACTAGATACATTACAAACATAACCCAAACTTCGCAAATAAATACATTTGTGTATGTGTACCTTTGAAGGTACCTAATTAATCGGTACTAAATAAATAATACTCAGTAATTACACTCATTCATACGATGCAAGAGGGTAACTTAGTTTTCAATGACAAGATACTTATCTTCAACTCAATTGAACTGAATATTGAAGATTAATTCAAGATCATTTTACCTGTTCAATAACCTTTGAAACTGCTTGGTAACGATCGTTAATTTACCAACTCATTGCTTTCGCAAAAGTGCCTACCTTATTTTACTTACTTAAAAGTAAATAAGAACCTTATTTTACTTATTTAGAAGTAAAGAAGAATTAAGTAAGTACTGATTGTGATGGATGAGTTATGGATGAGATAATTTTATTATTCTTCAATGGCTGACTTAAGAATCAAGATTTCTCAATAATCAAGGAAATATATTGCTATTTACCCATTGAACTAGCCTCCCCTGCGCTCCTGCTGGCCCCTGTGCCCCGCAGGCGAGGTCCCAAAGTCCCAATACCAATACATACATATATTATTCATCTGTGTTTTCAGTGATTAGTTCTTTCAGAAAAAAATTAAAAATTGGAAAACTTGGCTGTGTAAATAGATTGTATTGTGTGTTTAAAGCCCATTGCGTATCCGAAATGGGAAAAATGAAAACAAAGTAAAATGTCAGATTGATTGACGTTGACAGTAAAAAAAAATTGCTTTGCTTGCTGTTGCTTGCTTGCAAGTACTAAAATTTTATTTTTTACTAGAAAAACTAGAATTATTGATAATTAAATGAGACACGCAACTAAGTAAAATCTCTGACTTGAAATCACGCCTATTTTCACGATGTCATCCTTTATCGAGAGACAGAAGAGCCTCTTCAATCACCTGAAGGATGCTGAAGAGCAATACGGATTTTCTAAAACAAACAAAGCACCTACTACTCAAGACTTTGGCGTAGTGGACAGGAGGACTTACAGGAAACGTAAAAATGAGATGAAACAGTTCAGGGGGAAAGAGAGTATATTCAAAAAACCACAAGACAATTTGAGGGAATGCTTACGTGCAAGAAAGATTCCAGATTACATGAAGAATCCACAAAAATGGGTTTACTACTCCTTAGAAGATGTTACACCAGACCAAATGTCGGATGCCACTAATATAGTGACAGCGCAAACCTTCATTCGTGAATTGGAAGAACAAGAAGCTTCAAAAGTTCATGGAAACCAAATTGATGATGATTTTGTGTTCAAAAAACCCACATTTTACATGTCCTCTGCTTTGAAAAAAGTGGCAAAAAAGCCTAAAGAGGAAGAAAAAATCATATTTAAAAGTAACAAAGTTATTATGCCAGAATATGTAGTTGGTGTATCAAAGAAAAAGGAAAAGAAGGAGAAACTGGCTAAAGACTCTCAAAACCATGCTGATAATGTTAAAAAGGTTGAATTAAAACTGCAGCACTTATTTGAAGATGAAGATGAATAGTATTAGGTACTTACTTATTTTGCTTAGGTTTATTTATAACATAACTTTATAATTAAATGTGTACTCCTTCCTATTACTTCTTTTCATTATACAAACCTATCCCAGAAACCTACAAACATGAATGAAGTGATGACATAGAAATAAATAAGTAGGCATTATTCAATTACTGAGATTAAAAACATATTATATTATCTGTCTCAGTTCAATTAAAATTACAGTTTTACATGTTGCATTAGAAGCACTAGTTTATATTTATTATTAACTCGAAAATGTACAATCATGGACGACTGCCGCGTGCCGCATATCAATGGAACTTTTATTGTGTCTCGTTTACACACACTTGACGAGTTAATTGTAAGAAGTGACATCTATTTTTATTTCATGTGTGCAGCAAGCAATTTTTTTTGAAAAGTGGTTAGCTCTTACCTCAACTGCACCTACTGACATCACTTATTGTAACAGTGCATGACCTTAAAGGATTGACTGGCAGATCATGCTTTTTGCATTAAGTCCACCTTTTAACAACATTATTTGTGGAATTGAATAACTGTCAAAAATGGAACAAAAAATGCGGTTCATGGGTTTATACATTTATTAAATGCCATATTTACAAAAAAATCAACATTGAGATATAATTGCTGAATCAGACTTGATTTCCAAATTATCAGACTGACTCTCTGACTTATTTTCAGCTGCAAAAGCACTTAAATCTCTCATCATAGAGTATGCATCCTCTCCATCAGCATAATATTTAGGTTCAATTTCCAGTATTTTGAAACCAAGCGAGTTGGTATAAAGGTTAAGTGCTGCCCTATTGCTTTTCCTTACATGAAGAGATACATATTTGGCCTGAAAAAAGAAAATATGAGTTCAGAACATTATGTTAATAAAATTATAAATCATAAAAAACTTATGTATTGCAGCTAATTTTGATAACACTGAACTTAAACACACCTGAAAGCATTCTACCATTGCCAGTGATGCTTGGTTCATTAATTTTTGAGCAAGGCCAAGTCTGCGATGTGACCTTTTCACAGCTAGTGATGTAATGTGTCCATGGCGATTGTCTTCACCATCTTCCTCCATTTTTGCCAGGACATACCCTAGAAAACATGATACTTCTTTAAGACACCTACTTAGGTGTTAAAACCCATTATTTATAATATAGTTCCAAAAAATATTACCAACTATATGGCCCTTTTCATCCTCCGCTACATAGCTGAGCTGTGGCCAGGACAGCCCGTGGTAGAAATAATATTTCATCTGGTAATTTTCAGGCAAACACAGCAAGTTGCAGTGCTGCATGTTCATCAGGTCACTTGGCCTTGCACAGCGGATGTTCATTTTGAACTAAAATATAAAAGTATAAGATAGTATAATAATTAAAGTTCCAAGACTTAGGCCTATTTCGCAATGACAATTTTTAAATTTGTTCCCATTTGTGTTATCTGTCGTCATTTCATTTTTTAAATAATTCCAGCATTGATTTCTGCTTATTTGTTAATAAAACTGACCCTTTAATCTACTAAAACAATAAATAACATTATCTACTACCTACATTACTTATAATATAATTGTAGCTTGATAGATAATTAACATGCTGGTCTATGTATTGTGATAACTAGAATCTAATGATTATTATAGTCAGTCAGATATAGGTACCTCTTATGATATAGCTAGCAATTAATTAGTCTTTTCTGGCTTTTCTTATTTTATTTGGCTGTCTAGTTTCCGAAGCTGGAGGAGTATCTGACATACCACCCAGTAGTTCCCTTACAAAACGAAACTTTGATAGACAACACTTCCATACAACATACCAACCTGCAACATAGAACAAAGACATTTTAAATTTGTAATAGCTTATGATCCCCAATATAAAGCTAAAATATACTTTTAAGAAATTTTGTAAATTGTTTACATACTCATATGTCATAGGTACTATTTAATTGGACTACTTACAAAACAACACAAAGACAATAACTAAAAATATGCTACATACGAAGGTTAAAATTGCTAATATCACTTCCTTCATAACTCACTAAGCGATTACCTATTAGTAAAACAAAAATACTAATGCAATCAATATACTAAAACAACAAATTACAACCCTTATCATTTATTTTCAGGCAAACTAATCCAGGCTATGCGTGTTTAGCATGCAAAAGCAACACGCCATTTTGGACCGAAAAATTCCGTCATCATTATCATTGATTGACTTTCTTTTGCAGTGTTAATCTAAGTCACCAGTAGGAAGCAATTGAACTAAACAAACAATTCATTAACTTATGGGTACAGAGTTGAGAAAAGTACATATATTATTACTTTTTCAAAATCTTTCTTGGTAATTTTCTCAAAACCGCTGATTCTAACCTAAAAATTCTGACACTGACTTTTTTTTTCTTTAATTCACTGGACTCACTGATCATGTAATCTTTTTGACTGGACTGTCTGTCTAGTCTTTGGTAGGTCGTCGCCAAATCGCCACAACACCACACCACCTACCAAACACCAGTCAACTGCAAGTTCACCTTCCTTTAGCTTGTCCCCCTTTGTGACCTGTCAGGCAGGACCCTAATCCTCTTACTAATCTGTGCCCTAATCGAATCTGCGATTTCACCTAAGTAGGCAAGGTAAAAGGTTACGTTCTTTGATTTAAAAATAACATAACGTTATTTGTATTAAGTCGCACTGTCTGTAAACTCCATACTCTTACTAATTTGTGGTAAACTCTGCTCTCCTCCTCTTGGCTAGATGGCTAAGAAGTCGCAAGCCGTAAAACTCAATATTAAAAAAAAAATGCTCTCCTCCTACTCTTACTAATCTGTGTCCTCCTCTCTGTTTGTGAAATTGTGATTCATGTTTGTTTGTTTTTAAGTTTGTATTTTAATTATAATCAGAGACTCTATTGCTAATTTTCTGTAATTAAACATGCCCCATTAATTAAGGAATTTCAACAACTTCCTTGCACAGTGCACAGCAAGCAAACAAAAATAAATGATGCGAAATCAAGAAGAATTCAACATGTTATCGTAAGTATTGCATACATACTGCGATTCTAATTATTTTCTTTTAATTGATGACCATAATGTTGTTGGTTGTCTCCGAATGCATATCTTTAAACCGATTTGTAATAAATAAAACATCTTGTTAATACAACATCTTTAACTTCTTTTCCCCTGCTATGGTCGGATTCCAACAAAGTAAAATTAATGAAAATCGGTCCAATAGTTCTTGTGTTAAATGTGTTTTACCTAACACTACTTTCTTATTAGCTGAGATAAGAAGATTATGACATAAGAATAGAAAAGTTTTTCATTTACACCTTTTATACTTTCAGGAGATATCGTAGTCCAGTTTTCAGCAAAGTGGAAATTAAAACATTATTGGATGTAATAGATAAATATAAAAGTATTATTTTGAACAGATCTATAAGTGGAAATGCTTGTCGTGCAAAGGAGGTAGCATGGGCAAATATAACAAAGTTATTCAATGCCTCTGGATTTGTAAACCAAAGGAATACAGAGTCTTTACGAATGAAATGGGAAAATCTTAAAAAGGAAGCTAGAAAAGCTTACAAAATGTCGCTTGAAGGCAGCGACACTGATTGTGATGAAACTATAAAACAAATAGTAGCTATGATGAGTATAGATGTTAACAAAAATGATATATCTGTGCCCATAGAAATTGGGGATGATAATGATGGTAACTTACTGATTATTTGAGTATTTTCAGTATAGACGTATAATGATAATAATGATTGATACAAGCTAATCTTATACACAGGTCTATTACGTGTTGAATTGGAGGAGTTGCAAAAAAATATAGCAGACCATATAGAATCTAATGAACATGAGGGATATTCTAAAATGGGTAAGAACTTAATTATTGATGGGCCAGATTCTCAAAAGCACCTTCAGCTAATTATTTGTGAGGTAGTTTCACTGCTAGACGACACATTTGTTGTAATGGCTAGCCCTCCTGACTACTTTGTCAGCGTGCGCGGGTTGAATCCTGCAAGGAGATTATAATTATGTGATAAACATGAACATATTTTGTACCTAAGTTATTTATTTTTATATGTATTAAAGTATTTATGGCAGATGCCCCTGTTGTCGGATATTCGTGACACAAGGAAAAAAACTCCTTCAAAACCAAGACAGTTACATTTTATTCTATTCTAATGGCATTTATAATGCTTTCAGTAATATGCGATGGATGACCTGAATTTTCTTTTCTTTTCCTACATTTTAATAATAGAAAATCATACATTTTTTTAGAAGATGAAAGCATAAATGATTATAAGCACCAAGTCAAGAGCGAGTCTGATACAAGTCAGAGTCTGTGTGCAAAAACGGAGGGGGCCAATCCAACACGGAACAGGTAATTATTAAAGTTATGTATGCCAGTGATGTAACTGTGTAACTTTATATTTAGAAGTCTTACATCTACGTATAACTTAATGAAATGTTTTAAATGTACCATATTGAAAACTTTTTATTTATAAGTAGATGTAGGACTTACCACCCAAATATACTTAATTACATCCACTTATAGCCATTCCTGCAATGTATATTGAATTTTTATAATATAAAGTAGGAATAAAAATAACACTGCAAGTGTCTGAAAATAATTTAAAACCAATTTATATTGAATAAAAAATGTCTATAGGTTATTGCCTCGATCAAAAAACTTTACACCGCAAGAATCAAGCTTACTCCTGAAGTGTGTTAGGCCAGAGAAAAAATATGTGTTCAATAGTGGAACCAGCCCTGGAATGATAACATTAAAAAATCGAGCATGGATCAGAGTATGTAATATTTTATTTTAATACCTCGTGTGTTCATAAGTTTTGAGACAAACTTGGTAGTTAAAAAAATTAATTAAATATTACTGGCTGCTATTTAATTCTTTTTCCAATTTTGAATTTGGAATGTTTACTTTTAATACCCTTGACTTTCAAATTTATTTCTGTCAATTTTATCGTGATGGAGGGGACTAAAGAATTGCGTGCGACCGTGATATCGCTATTTAAGGCGGGAAAAAAACCAATGGAGATTTTCCGTGAGGTGAAAACTTTTGGCGTAAGCCGTAACTTCGTGTATTACACTATCAAACGTATCGTTTGATGAGACAAGTTCCTTGCAAGAACTCCAAAGGAGTGGTCGGCCACGCTCTGTAAGGACGCCTGCGAACATCAAAATCATCCGAGAGCGACTTCGCCGAAATCTATGTCGCACTCAGAAAAAATTGCTCTGCAGACTAAAATTTCGCGCGTTTCAGTCAACAGAATACTGAAATATGATCTTTAGGTAAAGGCGTATAGCCGTAGAAAAGTTCACTTTTTAAACGATCGGCTTCGTAAATTGCGACGCGAACGTTGTCCATTACTGCTTAGGAGACACGATGCGAGGAAGATACTGTTCACCGATGAGAAATTTTTTTAATGTCGAAGAAAAGTTCAACCGACAAAACAATAAAGTCTATGCCAAAAGTAGCAAGGATGTCCCAGCTTCAGCACGGAATGTCTCGCGTACTCATCATCCGGCAAGTGTGATGGTATGGTGTGGAGTTTCGTATGAAGGTGTCACTCCGCTCCATTTCTGTCAACAAGGCGTCAAGGTGAAAGCCAAGAATTATCAAAATGACATCTTAGAGCCTGTTGTGAAACCCCTATCTCATACTTTATTTAACAACAAATTTTGGGTTTTCCAGCAAGACTCAGCACCATCCCATAAAGCAAAAACCACCCAAACTTGGTTGAGGGAAAATGTGCCGGCTTCATCGCGGCCAACGAATGGCCCTCCTCCAGCCCCGACCTCAACCCGCTGGATTATTCTCTATGGACTGAGTTAGAGCTCAGGGCCTGCCGGAAGTCCCACCCAAACTTGGAGTCACTGAAGCGAGCTCTTGTTCGAGAAGCAAAGCGAATCCCGCTAGAAAAGATTCGTGCCGCCATTGATGATTGGCCAAATCGTCAAAGGGCCTGTATTAAAAACAAGGGTGGACATTTTGAATAAAACATATATTTTATTGTTGATTATTATCTACTTAGTGTTCACTGTAAATTTTAGAAATATAAGTTAATTATTTAAAAAGTTATGCCTCTTTTTTTTCGTCTCAAAACTTATGAACACACGAGGTACTATGAGTAGCTACTCTGACAGACTTTGTTCTCTCCAATAATATGATATTTATACACCCTTTTTTAGCCAAAATTTAATTATGTTTGCATGCATAAAGCGCCCGGTACTTTTTTATGTCAAATAATGCAGTAAAACAGCTTTTGGCTAGTTTTATCTAACTTGCACACAAGTTATGTTATTAAAAAAAGCACTTATGAAAAACACTTTTCAGATTACTCATGCGTTCAATAAACAAAGCCCAACTAAAAGGTCGCTGAATTGTCTTCGTCAGAAGTTCTATAACATGAAGAGAATGGGAAAAAAGTTGGGTTTCATGAATAATACAGATGAGAATACTGTGCCTTCGAGCTATCCTAAAGCATCTGCAGACAACTATGAAATTGTTGTGGAGGTAAATAAAATTGGGAAGAAGCATGTTACTTAATTTCTAGTTACTTGATTTTCTAGAAAAGCAAGCTACTGCAGTTAGTAATGCATTTTTTTCTAAAAGTATCTCCTTTGCTAGTTGCGCGAACAGCAGCGCCCCAAGGTTGATATGTATCTCTCTTAATATCCCCAAGGTTGATATGATTCTGTTTCTCTCTCTATACGCTATAGCGTCTTAATTCTGTATTAGTGCTTGCTTTCACATATTAGGCGTTATAAAAGCGCAACTGCAGTGGTACACAGCTAATCCCTTGTCATTACAGCGGCTGTAACGCGGCTAAGCCACAACGCAACGCTCGCGCTAGCGATAGATACGCTACTAAAACGCCTGTATGTGAAAGTTGTAGTTAATTATTCTTTGTGCCAGTTATATAACTTTGAATTTATTGTTTACAGAATATTAAAATCGAGCCACAAAATTACAACGATCATGAGGACTGTATTTTCAGTGACGACGGTCAAAATAATGATAGCCCGAATGAGCGCCATGATAGAGACAATGTGTCTCCGGACCCTCTTAATGTAAACTTCAATAGTGACTTCAGAAATGGTAAGAAAAAAAAAATAGAAAAAGCCCCGTTAGTAAATGTGTAATTCTATTGAGCAGGCATTAATAGTCAGCAGCAGATTAATGTCTCAACATTGATAATAATGTGTGGACCATCTACCTTTATTCATAAAAATAAAAATAAAATGCAAAATTAACTGATATATTAAGTTCTTAAAAGATGAGTAAGCCAGAGCGCGGAAAGCCAAAAAGATATAATTATTTTGTTTGTATAACATATTATTATTTATTAGTTGACACGGGGTTCGATTCCTCGTCTGTCACAGAGTCACGGTTGCTTTTTACAAGAGCAATTGATATCTTATAAAATTAAGGGTTTTCAGGTGTACAAAATATGGTAACAACCAGGATTGATGCAGAAAATAATGAGTTGTCTACACAAGAGCTACTTAAGTATCAGTTGGAAAACGCAAAGGTTTGTATCCATGCCTATTTCTTTTACATAAGTAGCAACGAAATTGTTATACATATTTCGTTTCCGCTCATCTACAGTATGTTTTGGATCGGACCTCCGATACTTCATCCACGTATTCTACGACTAATTTCATCGATAAAATACTACGCAAAGGAGGGTTGCACCCCCTCTGAGGGGTTGTTACCCCTTTGAGTGAGAGGCATTTTAAAAATTCACTTTCGGTGCTCATTCAAACTCGTTGAATTTTCATTGGCTTTAGCCCACACACAAAAATGATACCTCATTTTAAAGGTATGTCCATGCCCATGTTTTGGTGGTCAAGTGGTATAGACATGCAACTATAGCGTATGACGCAGGGTTCGATTTCTTGCCTGAGGGTTATTTTATACATTTATACAAGTGCAATTTATAATATAAAGTTCTCTATACTTTTTATATTATAACCATACTTTACAATCTCCGTAATTGTTACTCTGTACATCTTTCAGCTTGAAAGAAAGAGGATAGAAGATTTGATGCGCGCAGAAACGAGTGCAAGCGAGACGAGAGCGACAGAGATGGCGTTACGTTTGCGAGCTGCGCGCCTGGAGGCGATCGCGGCCGCCTTAAAATTTCCGCCCGCCCATCCCGCGCTTGCGTATGCGCAGGAGGAAAAGCGCGCCGAAGATTATATCAATAGTTGCGAACAATGAAGTTGGAAAGTACCTTCCTTCAGGTATATTTCAATCTTTTTTGTAAATAGATTTGAAAGACTAGGATAATGTTCAATGATTCGATTAGTTTTTATCTTGCTTCTTTGAAAAGTGGTAAAAGTATGAAAGAAATATAAAATCGTTACTGGACAGTACAGTTACACTAAACTACCGAGATTTATAACAGAACGTACATGAAACTAAGCCTATCGGTTCATCGGTATAGAGATAGTGGTACATTCCTTTTAAATGGTAAAAACTAATTATAATTTTGTCCATAAAGTTCGGTTCGGTAGGACGAAGTGTTTATTTTCCATCTTAGACTGTAATTTATATAAGTGCAATTTAATTACTTAAGATTAAAGATATACTATTTATTTGTAATTAAGACTGATAATGGGTTGATGACTCATGAGTAAATATATACTTTATGGCTCTCTTTCGCAGACCTGAGTTATTAACATGTAACTCGAGGTTAAACTGTTCTGTTTCTCAACATAAAAGGAACTAATAGCAATTTAATAATGATATAATCCAGAGTTTGCCAACCTGAGTATGCGCAAGTGGTCCATAAATTGTTATAAAAAAACAATATTACGCGAACGAAAGTACATAAATAATTACTCGTCGAAAAAATTTTTTTGAGTTTCTGTTGTTGCCGAGTACTGCAGTATTATTTTGTACAAAACAATAAGGCTAATTCTAAAGTCAGTTTTGGTTCCTGAGCTAATCTCAAATGAGGCTGCAACTGGGTTTTTGTGTGTTAAAATAAACTATCGAGGTTACCGCCGTCTAACCATCTTAAAAGCTAAAATCTCATGCATCTCGCATCGTCTCTTATTTGAAGTGATAACGCCCCGGTTTTTGGGTTGTGTGTGCAAGTGATTTCGTTTGTAAGTTGTTGAGCGGTGGAGACCTCGACCATGTACTGGCATTTGGTACATAATGGACTCTTTAACAAGTTTGTGTGTGGGCGCGGGGGAGGAGATAGCGGGGTGTCGCTCACTAGCCGCGCTCTCGTCTCCCCCCGCGCCCCGCCGCTAATATTGTTTTGACTGAATTGTGCAAAAAACTATGTAAGCATGTCTGAAAATCGTATCAAAATTTTTATCGTAGCGCATCAATCAATCAATCAATCAATCATTTATTTATTGCAAGTATTGATTCATTTACATCGCGCGGTAAAAGAAATAAAACAACAAAAATTAGATACGAAAATTTGTATATTTTACTTGATTGCGTTTTACAAGATGATTAAATTACAATTCAATAAAAATTATTATTTTTAATATGCATTTGTACAATTTCTCTATACCTAACTAAACTACAACGTCTATGAAATATATTACACATCACTAATATACAACATGTTTTTACACTGATATCATATCCTACATCTATCTACTTACGCCATATGTATAAAGTACAAAACGTAGGTACGTACATACATACAGTATAACTCTACTGTAGATAAACGTTAAGTAAAGACAAGCCACAAGTATATAAAAGATGAGCTTTAAAACAATCTAGTACAATAATTGAGCATAGATAGCTTACGGTCGTCAGTCGTGTTTAAGTAAATCGCTTCAAGAAATATCTCGTCGGTAAGACCTTAACGCGCCAGAGCGATACGTTTGCGACGAAGTACCTAGTTGGTTCATATTATAATATTCAATTCCAATTTAATTAGCTCATACGAGACGTTGCATTGTTAGTCTGTCTTAGCAAACTGTAATGCTATGGCGCGTTAGAGGGTGTATTAGGAATCATTATAGTCAGGAATTTCAAGTGTAAATCAACCGTTTGTATCGGTCATTATCAAGGAACGTTTTTGTATCGTATCATTAGTAAAATAATTTTATTGTAACTTCGATGTTTATTGTCCAAAGCCACAAACTATACTTTGATATTTTCTGAATAATATCAGCATCTTTAAATGTTCAAGTACAGTCAGTGGCCCGTGATGTTTAGCTAGCCCACAAATACGAAAATGTCTTAACCTGAGCATATTTTGTCCACAAACATTGAGTTAACAGTAAATTGTTAAGCGTCAAAACATTAAATGCTCACAGCACAGTTAAAAACAGTTAAACCGGTCCATTAAGTACTTAGTACTAGAGTTGGAAGCGTTGCGACGCGTTGCCAAATGGTTCCCATCGGAATAACAACAATCAACTCGCTATTATTTCGAAACAACTGTTTCGCTGGATAGAACCGTGTCGCACGTCAGAACTCACATACACACACTACAAAAGTTACGATATTGTTGCAAAATTGTATAAAACTGGACGGACAACTCAACTCACTACGGCTAAATGAGCATCCAGCAATTAAAAACTCGCTTCTCTAGTCCGGTGCAAACGTTCGTAAACGAAACAAAAGGTTCTAATGGCAGCCTTCGTTTTACCGTAATAATATTAGCTAAAATCTAAATAGAAACTCGGTTATTCGTCATCGTGTTGGCAGTCTACGTCGTCGTATTGTACGTCCTATCTCGGCAATTTCTTTGGTAATGCAGCGCAAATTCGCGTTGAAGCGAAAACGCAGGGCTGTTAAAAACAGCTCAATATTTTATCGTCCACTTTTGTCCTCTGGGCCCAGTCTCAATGGGTTCCACTTTTTATTACCACCCTACGCCGATCGTCGCGCCATCTAGCCGGTGGTCCTATCTTATTATAATCTGCGCTGATGCGACCAGCCTTGTCACCTCAGCGTTGCTCTTATAATACATCGATAACTATCGTATAAATAGTGACATTCAATAAATCCGTCTACCCTTCCACGTTTTCGTCTCCGGCGGGAAGGGTCTACGATCTGTAAAGGCGCCTGCGCACAAAACGACCGTCTCTCGATTGTAAAATAGTACTATTCGTACGCCGAGCGTGTTACCCTGTACTTTTTGCTCAGACATCGAGGGGTATTTTCCTGACCCGAACAACATCGGGGATCGGTGATGATGAGCGTCAGCAAGACGCGGAGGTGTGTTTATATCTGAAGAGCGGCCAATGAGGGCGTGCCGCAGTCGTTGTGCGGTGTGAGGGGGGTGAGCGGCGTGGTGGGGGCCGAGGGGGCGACGGCCGTTGCGGGGGTGAGAGGGGTGTCGTGTTGCGGGGGGTCGGCCGCGCGCACGAGGACGCGGCGTAGGTCTTGCGCGCGGGCGGCGAGCGTTCGGGCAGCTTCGGCCATTTCCGCCACGGCGCTGGCGCAGGGGAACTGCTGAGCCGCGGCTTTCGTCTTTGCAACTGTTGCTGCTAACGCGTCTGATAGCGCGTCTGAACACCGAAGCGCTCTTGACTTTAGACTCGCGTGTTGGGCACTCCTGCAGAAATAAACGTAATTACAATTAATGAACTGCATATTTTGTGAACCTAATACATTCAAGCTTTTATTTAAAAAAATATTTATTCTATGAGTCTTCATCTATGGAATGCCATACCTCATCGACTTGTGGAAGAGTGGGGGGGGGGGAAGGGTTGCAACGCTCTTGATTGGTCATTTTATATCGCAATCGTGTTCATGGTTTAAGGAAGTGGTGAGAACTGAACACGTTAGCGTATTATCTGATTTATTAGTCAGATACATTGTTTAAGTGGTCGTCGCATCTAATATCACTCAAACATACCTATGTACTGTGTCTCCAACGTGCACTATCCGGTGTGCACTGAGCACTACGAACTTGCCGTGCGCCAGGAACACGTCGGGGGGCTGGCCCATCTCTATGGTCCGCAGGAACGCCTCCACCGCGGTCGCGAGGTGCGCGCCGTAGGTAGCGGTCTGCGCCGCGTAGAACGCCGCTAGCTGGCGGTCGTCGGGCGGGAGCCGGGTTGCTGCTGCTACTGCGCTCACCTGTGAGAGAAAAGAGATATACATATTACATATGTATGTTGATATGGACGGAAGAAGGAAGAGCTCGACCACCAATCAGACTTTAGTTGCTGGGCAAAGGCCTTACCTCAAGTATGAGGTAGTATGAGCCATACTCAACAACGCCGGCTCAGTGCGGTTTGGCGGAAGGGTGTTTGCAAGGCAAGCGACCGACCTTGCTGTCAGATTTTATCAAGCCGCCCATAGGGCCTCTGACAAGACTAAACGACTAATATCCACCGATATTATCCGGGACCAACTGCCTAACGTGCCTTCCGAAGCACGGAGATGCTCGTGATATGCGACACTTATATGGTCAGAATGGTCACCCATCCAAACACGACCGCGCCGTAAGTTGCTTAACTTCAGTATCGCTACCAAAGCGCTGCCACCACTGCGCTACGAGCACCTCCAGACTTAGGGTCTGGAAATATGAACGAACAGAGAAACTTCGATAAAGACCACCAGTGAGCAGTAAAACAGTTATTGGCTTTGCAAGATCGGTGAAAGGTCACACAGTGACTTTAATCTATTTTTCTATAAAAGTTTAGCTTCAATTATCGCTTCGTCTTTTCAGGAGATTGAGATATGACCTGTTTTAGTGAGCAGCACTCACTGCTCTTATTTGAATCGAGTACATCTTATTTAGACGGCTGCCTTTAAACTTTTTTATGTATGTCGGACGGGGAAGCCTGAATCAATGCGTTGCGTTGCGTCGCACCGGGACTTCATCCACTCATGTATACATACATTAAGAGCTCGTTACTTTAGTGTGGAGAAATAGATACTAACCTCGCTAGCGTGATCGACGTCTCATACTACCGCGTCGAAAGAAGCGCGTAGCTTGTACAGCGCGGCACCTATCTCCGCGTTCGGACGCCCCACCGCCGAGTGCGACTCCATTCTTACTTCTCCGTCTTACCATATTTATACTGAGAGCTTGTTACTTTAGTGTAGCTAGATACTAACCTCGCCAGCATGATCGGCGTCTCGTACTAGCGCGTCGAAGGAAGCACGTAGTTTGTCGGGCAGGGCAGCCCGTATCTCCGCGTTCCGCCGCCCCACCGCGGAGCGCGATTCGAGTCGTACGTAGTCGTACTCCTCCGTCCACTCGTGTTCCTGCACTGGGACTGTAGCTGATCGTCTGCAATTGACCAAAAGTTTTAAAATAATACAGGAGTAAAGGTTACTAAAATGCCAAAAACAAATAGTTTTAAGAAGACCGTAAATAGTCAATTATATGCTAAGAAGAGTATGAACGATTTAACTACAGCTGTTTTTTGACTCAACTGAATAGATTAAACGCACGAATATGGAGAAGTTAAGTAGGAAAGTGGTGATTTTAGGTGAGACCTTGTGGATCGTGTATTAGGAAATTAATTATTATAACACTTATTTAAAGTCATCTTGGTTTTTGCTTCAATCCGCAGTAAGGTACCAACTCTAGTTAAACAATGCAATAAAAATTAGGATGATAATAACTACCCACACTTTCTATTTAGGTATCTTGAATTCTAGTAGGCTTCAGTCTATCGTGGATCCTAGAATGTAACATTACTGTCCTCTAAGCTATCACACACCAATGCTCACCTAAATAGTAGCGACGCATTTCCATTGATAAAGGAGGCTGCTCTCCTCACGTCCTCAGTTAAGGACCGCGCACACGCAACTAACTGGTCGAGCGCGTCTTGCGTCCCATCTGTGGGCTCTCGATCTCGTTCCAGCCGCTCGGGCGCCCAGTCGCCGGCGTCGAGGGCGCTCGTCGCTTCGTGCGTTATGCGCTCCGCGTCCTTTAGGGCTTTCACTAGGGGTCTTAATTTTACTGCGATGCCTGTGGAAAATATGGAGAAAAATTATTTATCTTTAATTTAAAAAATCGCAATAATTGGAAGATTTTATAAAATAGAAAGGAAGGGCTTTATACTGCTTGAAATGAAAAATCATGAATTATGTAAGTACGAGTATATACATTGGGGTCTTATTTAGCACTAGATTTTTTAACATTTTCTTTTTATTGTAGAGAAGTCTTGCAGTTGTTTGTGACTGACTATGATAAATATGGTCATCGATATCATTCTAGGAGAGGGTCGCATTTTAAAGCGACGGCTGCGCCGGAGGTCCCGGGTTCAATTCCCGGGTCGGGCCCAAAAGTGTACCTGGATTTTTCTGTTCAGAAAATCTCAGGGTAGCCCGGAGTTTGGAAGTTGGCGGTGTTTCACCCCCGTGCCTCGGAAAGCACGTAAAGCCGTTGGTCCTGCGCCTGATCTCTCTCCGGTCGTGTCAGATTGCTGTCCCATCGGGCTATG